>WNWK01018920.1:0-38896 GCA_009830355.1 Cherax destructor | reverse complement strand
CGGATGCGAAAAGTGGGTCATAATAAGCGTGTATGCACCTGGAGAAGAGAGAGGAGTGTAGAGGAGAGAGAGATTTTGGGAGATGTTAAGCGAATGTATAGGAACTTTTGAACCAAATGAGAGAGTAATTGTGGTAGGGGACCTAAATGCTAAAGTGGGAGAAACATGCAGAGAGGTGTAGTAGGTAAGTTTGGGGTGCCAGGTGTAAATGATAATGGGAGCCCTTTGATTGAACTTTGTATAGAAAGGGGTTTAGTTATAGGTAATACGTATTTTAAGAAAAGAGGATAAATAAGTATACAAGATATGATGTAGGGCGTAATGACAGTAGTTTGTTGGACTATGTATTGGTAGATAAAAGACTGTTGAGTAGACTTCAGGATGTACATGTTTATAGAGGGCTACAGATATATCAGATCACTTTTTAGTTATAGCTACAGTGGGAGTAAAAGGTAGATGGGATACAAGGAAAATAGAATCAGTAAGTAAAAGAGAGGTGAAGGTTTATAAACTAAAAGAGGAGGCAGTTAGGGTAAGATATAAACAACTATTGGAGGATAGATGGGCTAGTGAAGTGTAGGCAATGGGGTCGAAAATGTATGGGGTAGATTTAAAAATGTAGTGTTAGAGTGTTCAGCAGAAGTTTGTGGTTACAGGCGAGTGGGTGCGGGAGGGAAGAGGAGCGATTGGTGGAATGATGATGTAAAGAGAGTAGTAAGGGAGAAAAAGTTAGCATATGAGAGGTTTTACAAAGTAGAAGTGATGCAAGGAGGGAAGAGTATATGGAGAGAAAAGAGAGGTTAAAAGAGTGGTGAAGCAATGTAAAAGAGAGCAGATGAGAGAGTGGGTGAGATGTTATCAGCAAATTTTGTTGAAAATAAGAAAAAGTTTTGGAATGAGATTAATAAGTTGAGGAAGCCTAGAGAACAAATGGATTTGACAGTTAAAAATAGGAGAGGAAGTTATTAAATGGAGAGTTAGAGGTATCGGGAAGATGGAGAGAATATTTTGAGGATCTGTTAAATGTTGATGAAGACAGGAAGCTGTGATTTCGTGTGTAGGGCAGGAGGAATAACATCTTGTAGGAGTGTGGAAGAGCCAGTTGTGGGTGTAGGGAAGTTCGTGAGGCAGTGGGTAGAATGAAAGGGGTAAGGCAGCTGGGATTGATGGGATAAAGATAGAAATGTTAAAAGCAGGTGGGGATATAATTTTGGAGTGGTTGGTGCTATTATTTAATAAATGTATGGAAGAGGGTAAGGTACCTAGGGATTGGCAGAGGCGTGTATTGTTCCTTTGTATAAAGGCAAAGGGACAAAGAGAGTGCAAAAATTATAGGGGAATAAGTCTGTTGAGTGTACCTGGTAAAGTGTATGGTAGAGTTATTATTGAAAGAATTAAGAGTAAAACAGAAAGCAGGATAGCAGATGAACAAGGGGCTTTAGGAAAGGTAGGGGTGTGTAGACCAAGTGTTTACAGTGAAACATATAGGTGAACAGTATTTGGATAAGGGTAAAGATGTTTTTGTGGCATTTATGGATTTGGAAAAGGCGTATGATAGGGTAGATAGGGGGCAATGTGGCAGATGTTGCAGGTGTATGGAATAGGAGGAAGGTTACTGAAAGCAGTGAAGAGTTTTTATGAGGATAGTGAGGCTCAGGTTAGAGTGTGTAGGAGGGAAGGGACTATTTCCCAGTAAAAGTGGGCCTTAGACAAGGATGTGTGATGTCACCGTGGTTGTTCAATATATTTATAGATGGGGTTGTAAGAGAAGTGAATGCGAGGTCTTGGCAAGAGGTGTTGGGCTAAAAGATAAAGAAGCAAATACAAATGGGAGTTGTCACAGTTGCTTTTTGCTGATGACACTGTGCTTTGGGAGATTCTGAAGAAAGCTGCAGAGGTTGGTGGATGAATTTGGTAGGGTGTGTAAAAAGAAAATTGAAAGTGAATATAGGAAAGAGTAAGGTGATGAGGATAACAAAAGAATAGGTGACGAAAGATTGGATATCAGATTGGAGGAGAGAGTATGGAGGAGGTGAATGTATTCAGATATTTGGGAGTGGACATGTCGGCGGATGGGTCTATGAAGGATGAGGTGAATCATAGAATTGATGAGGGAAAAGGGTGAGTGGAGCACTTGGAGTCTGTGGAGACAAAGAACCTTGTCTATGGAAGTAAAGAGGGAATGTATGAGAGTATAGTTATACCAACGCTCTTATATGGGTGTGAAGCATGGGTGATGAATGTTGCAACGAGGAGAAGGCTGGAGGCAGTGGAGATGTCATGTCTGAGGTCAATGTGTGGTGTGAATATAATGCAGAGAATTCGGAGTTTGGAAATTAGGAGGAGGTGCGGGATTACCAAAACGATTGTCCAGAGAGCTGAGGAGGGTTGTTGAGGTGGTTTGGACATGTAGAGAGAATGGAACGAGACAGAGTGACTTCGAGAGTGTATAAATCTGTAGTGGAGGGAAGGCGGGGTAGGGGTCGGCCTAGGAAAGGTTGGAGGGAGGGTAAAGGAAGACATACACCCACAGAATAAAAATTGACAAATATGAGATTTGTTTACCAAGCGATTTTGTAGGAATGTCAGAAGAATTACATTTTCTCTAGTCAAACATTGAGGGATAACTGTGGAAAAATATTCCTTTCATATGCCTTCACTCTATATATAGCTATTCACGACCCTTGTGGGTTTAGCGCTTCTTTTATTATGATAATAATAATAATACTATCATTACCTCTGAAAATAGTGTGTTGCATGAGAATGGGAGTGATGCTGTTTGTTTATTTTGTACTAACTTGTACACAATGTAAGAGTATTTGTATTGTGAGGTAATTATTATTATTTGTGAGGTAATTATTATTATTATTTTGAGGTAAAAGTTTCACAAACTCTTACAAACGTATGTGAATGAACTAAAAGTGGACACGTATTAATGGCATTCATTTCGCCTGACCGAGTGATCACCCACTACCTGTTCAGTTTGTTTTTTCACCTTGTCTGAACTCCGTATCTCGTTCTCTCTCTCGTTTACTCTTTCGTTAACTAGTTGGCTCTCATTGACTATGGCGTCTAAGCTAAGTTGTGATAAAAAGAGGAGTCGTAAGCCTCTTACTTTAAGTGCCAAGTTAGAAATGATTGAACTTGGTGAACTGACTTTTTTGGGTTATCCTAGGTACTCTATTCATATTCTGCTATGTATGATAATCTATGCAACTGTATTTGTGTATACCTGAATAAACTTACTAACAAGGTATATGTTGATCACTGATATAGCCATCAAATACAGTTATATATAGCAGCATATGTGTAGATAACCCAGGATAACCCAAGAGTGTCAGCTAACACTCTTTCTAGGAGCTAATGCTGCTGGGGATTGCAAGTTAAAACCTATGATAATTTATCACTCAGAGAATCCTAGGGCCCTAAAGAACTATGCAAAAGGTAGCCTCCCTGTTTATTATAAATCCAATTCGAAAGCTTGGATGACTACTGATCTTTTCATAAATTGGTTCACAGACTATTTTAAGCCTAAAGTTGAGACTTACTGCAAGGAAAAGAAAATTCCTTTTAATGTTTTACTTGTTTTAGACAATACCCTGCCACTCACCTCTCACACATCAATGTTAATACTTTAAGGTAAGTAATAAGTGTACTCTGTGTGAATCTTTTTTTAGGGCCTAGTGCTATTGCTAACTTAATATAAGTTAGTGTAAGCTTGTTGTCTGGCATTTATATGCATTTAGAAGTGGAAAAAAATGGAGTTCTGCTTTTCGGCGATGTCTGCTTTAAGGCACTAGCCTGGAACCTAACCTGCCGTATAAGTGGGGCCCTACTGTATAATACTTTTGTAATTTTTTAGAAAAACTAATAATAATAATAATAATAATAATAATAATAATAATAATAATAATAATAATTACAAGAATTATAATAATATAGGCTGAGTATACCTTATCCTAAGCTCCAAAATTCAAAATGCTCCGAAATCCAAAACTTCTTTCGAGCACCGACATGACACCACAAATGAAAAATTCCAATTGGTTCTGGGGAGGTTCCCAGGTATTGTGCACGTCTGTTTGTGCCCAGACAGTTAGAACACATGACCTCACATACCCTGGGTGGGGCTCTGTCATTCTGTTGGTGCCAGCTTGTTATTAACAGTTGTCACCACCAGACCTATGCGCATTACAGTACTCACTGTGATTACCATGTGTTTTGTGCTTATTTTCTGCTCTGTGGTGCGAAGATATTGTTGAAAATGTAAAAAAAGGTCTGCAGATACCCTTATGGGTAAGAGTGATAAAAATATAGTATACAGTAGCCTTTAATAAACACAAGCAGGTATTCTGCAGATGCTGCTTTATTAAAAATATTGTATAAGACTATGTTCAGCCTATGTGTATAAGCTGTACAGTGGACCCTCGGTTAACGAATACCCCGGAAATCGTGCAATTATGTAAGTATAATTTTGTAAGTTCTTGTGGAAGTGTATTTTTGGGGGTCTGAAATAGACTAACCTACGTGAAATTTTTCCTTAAGGGAGTAAATTCGTTCGGTAATGGCACTTGAGCAGACTTCAGGAGTGAAGTTTTTACGAAACTCGGGGGTCCACTGTATATAAAATATATATGGATTTTGTGTTCAGACTTGGGTCCCATTACTAAGCTATTTCATATTTCAAAATCCAAAAATTCGAAATCTGAGATAGATTCGGATTCAAGCATTTCAGATAAAGAATACTCAATCTGAAATAATACTACTACAAATAATAATGATAATATTAATATTATTTTTGTTATTAATACTACAAAGCACTGAATTTGTAATTAATCTTTCTTTATAATCCAACGATCTTAACTCTGGGATCCATTTTATTGCAGATCTCTAAGCTTGTTATATTTAAGTAAAGAATGGACACTGTACTACACCATCACATTCTATTTTTTTCTAATGTCTATGATTTAACTTTTTTTGCACTTTGTCATCAATATATTTGAAAATTATTTTCAAGCTTGCAAGAAGAGTGTAAGTCTCTCGTGACTTCATATATATAAGTTTTATTGTGATACCTTTGCAACAAAGCCTGAAGCCAGACTTCCTTGTTGACTGCCTGATCAAGCAGGCTGTTCCAGTCTGCCATCCCACGACCATCATAACTTGGCTGATCTGGCAGTTATTGCAAGAAGTGGTCTAGTTTCCTCTTGTTTTATTTATATGATTTTGTTAGTATTTTATCACACTTTTATAATCTACATGAGGCTGCTGCAACTTTCACCCATTTCCAATAGTGACATTTACTTTACATTAAATAACATCATCTCTTTTGGGTCATTTGAATCTTATGAGTTGTGTCATTACAGTACCTGTTTGTATTTACTGTAATCATTATTTTTATAATAAAAACCAGTTCTAAACCAGTGATTTTTGTTGTTACATCCTTACAGACAATTTTTGTCTTGCATTACCCCCACTAACCACCTTCACACATCCCTATCCCTCACTCATTCCTAACCTTTGCACATTCCTATCCCTCACTCATTCCTAACCTTCACACATCCTATCTCTTCAAACAGGTGTAGTGTCTGATATGTGGAAGATGGCTAAAGTAATTCCTATTTTTAAAGCAGGGGACAAGTCACTACCGTCAAATTACCGCCCAATAAGCCTGACCTCAATTGTAGGCAAATTACTCTTTTCAATTATAGCTGATATTATTAGAAGCCATCTTGATAACCATAATTTGATTAATGATACTCAGCATGGATTCACGAGGGGCCGTTCCTGCCTATCTAATTTATTAACCTTCTTCAGTAAAGCTTTTGAGGCTGTTGATCACGATAAGGAGTTCGATACTGTTTATTTGGACTTTAGTAAGGCTTTTGATAGAGTACCGCACCAGAGACTGTTAAAGAAAGTGGCAGCTCATGGCATTGGGAAAAAGTGCTGTCATGGATCGAGTCATGGCTCACCAATAGGAAGCAGAGAGTGTGCATAAATGGGGTTAAATCCGAATGGGGACTTGTAACAAGTGGTGTTCCACAGGGATCAGTCTTAGGCCCATTGTTATTTATAATATACGTATATCAATGACCTTGATGAGGGAATTACTAGTGATATGAGCAAATTTGCCGACGACACGAAGATAGGTAGATAATTGATTCAAACAGTGGCGTTCCTCAGGGATCGGTTTTGGGCCCGTTGTTGTTTATAATATATATAAATGACCTTGACGAGGGAATTTCTAGTGATATGAGCAAATTCGCTGATGACACGAAGATAGGTAGGATAATCGATTCAGACGTAGATGTCAGTGAACTACAGGAGGATTTAGACAAACTCAATTCCTGGTCAGAAAAATGGCAGATGCAGTTCAATGTAGATAAATGCAAAGTTCTAAAGCTCGGGAGTGTCCATAACCCAAGCACTTATAAGTTAAATAACGTAGAACTTAGCCATACAGATTGCGAGAAGGACTTGGGGGTGATGGTAAGCAGCAACCTTAAACCAAGACAGCAATGCCTAAGCGTACGTAATAAGGCAAATAGATTACTGGGATTTATATCAGAAGTGTTAGCAACAGAAGTCCAGAGGTTATATTACAGCTTTATACATCATTAGTAAGGCCTCACCTAGATTACGCAGCTCAGTTCTGGTCTCCATATTACAGAATGGACATAAATTCGTTAGAAAACATTCAGCGTAGAATGACTAAATTAATACATAGCATTAGAAATCTTCCTTACGAAGAAAGATTGAAGACCCTTAAATTACATTCACTTGTAAGACGTAGAATGAGGGAGACATGATCGAGGTATACAAGTGGAAAATGGGTATTAACAAAGGGGATATAAATAAGGTCTTGAGGGTATCTCTCCAGAGAGAACCCGCAATAATGGATTCAAGTTAGATAAGTTTAGATTTAGAAAGGATATAGGAAAGTATTGGTTTGGAAATAGGGTAGTTGATGAGTGGAACAGTCTGCCTAGTAGGGTTATTGAAGCAAGGACCTTGGGTAGTTTTAAATTTAGGTTGGATAAATTCATGAGTGAAAGGGGTTGGATTTGAGTGGGATACATGAGTAAATAAAATTATCAAAGCTTATTTCTTGGGTAGCATTGAAAATTAGGTTGAACAAATATTCTGTTAGTGGGATGGAATGTGAAGGACCTGCCTAGAATGGGCCAACAGGCCTGCTGCAGTGTTCTCCTTTCTTATGTTCTTATGTTCTTATGTTCAAACATAGATGTCATAGAACTTCAGGAAGATTTAGACAAACTTAATTCGTGGTCAGAAAGTGGCAGATGCAGTTCAATGTAGATAAATGCAAGGTTCTGAAGCTCGGAGTGTCCATAACCCAAGCACTTATAAGTTAAATAACGTAGAACTTAGAATACAGATTAGAGAAGGACTTGGGGGTGATGGTAAGACAACCTTAAACCAAGACAGCAATGCCTAAGCGTACGTAATAAGGCAAATAGATTACGGGATTTATATCAAGAAGTGTTAAACAGAAGTCCAGAGGTTATATTACAGCTTTATACATCATTAGTAAGGCCTCACCTAGATTACGCAGCTCAGTTTTGGTCTCCATATTACAGAATGGAATAAATTCGTTAGAAAACATTCAGCATAGAATGACTAAATTAATACATAGCATTAGAAATCTTCCTTACGAAGAAAGATTGAAGACCTAAAATTACATTCTTGTAAGACGTAGAATGAGGGAGACATGATCGAGGTATACAAGTGGAAAATGGAGTATTAACAAAGGGGATATAAATAAGGTCTTGAGGATATCTCTCAGAGAGAACCATAATATGATTCAAGTTAGATAAGTTTAGATTTAGAAAGGATATAGGAAAGTATTGGTTTGGAAATAGGGTAGTTGATGAGTGGAACAGTCTGCCTAGTAGGGTTATTGAAGCTAGGACCTTGGGTAGTTTCAAATTTAGGTTGGATAAATTCATGAGTGAGAGGGTTGGATTTGAGTGGGACTCGCATGATTGGGTAGAATTGTCAAAGCTTATTTCTTGGGTAGCATTGAAAATTGGGTTGAGCAAATATTCTGTTAGTGGGACGGATTGTGAAGGACCTGCCTAGTATGGGCCAACAGGCCTGCTGCAGTGTTCCTCCTTTCTTATGTTCTTAATAGGAAAGTATTGGTTTGGAAATAGGGTAGGTGATGAGTGGAACAGTCTGCCTAGTAGGGTTATTGAAGCTAGGACCTTGGGTAGTTTCAAATTTAGGTTGGATAAATTCATGAGTGAGAGGGGTTAGATTTGAGTGGGATTTGTGTTCTGTTAGTGGGACGGATTGTGAAGGACCTGCCTAGTATGGGCCAACAGGCCTGCTGCAGTGTTCCTCCTTTCTTATGTTCTTATGTTCATTCCTAACCTTTGGACATTCCTATCCCTCACTCATTCCTAACCTTTACACATTCCTATCCCTCACTCATTCCTAACCTTCACATATCCCTATCCCTCACTCATTCCTAACCTTCACATCCCTATCCCTCACTCATTCCTAACCTTTGCACTCCAATACAACAGATACTAGTGCCAGGAAAAAAAGACCCCCCCCCATACCACCAATCCAACTATATTCATCTTTGCTAATATACAGGGTCTAAAGCCAGCAACAAACAACAAGATACCTTACATTCGTGGACTACTTACCGAGTCAAATGCTATGTTTGCGGCTTTCACAGAGACCCACATAAGAGATCACTTGGACAATGAAATATGGATCCCGGGCTACAACCTATACAGGTGTGACAGAGTGAACAGGCAAAAGGGGGTTGGCTGTATATCACAGAGTCACTTATATGTTCAGAACTACTAAATGCCTCAAATCATGTAGTTGAAGTATTAGCAATAAAGGTCGAGAATCAAAACCTGGTCATCGTGGTTGTCTACAAGCCCCCGGATGCAACGTCCCAACAATTCCAGGAACAGCTTCTGAAAATTGACCACTGTCTGGAAAATCTTCCAGCTCCTGCCCCCAACATCTTGCTACGGGGGATTTCAACCTCAGGCACCTAAAATGGAGGAACATTGCAAACAATGTGTAGCAGAGATAACACCAGGAGGCAGCTCAGATGAAAATTCACACATGCATGAACTTTTAAATCTCTGCACCAAGTTCATCTTAAACCAGCATATAGTAGAGCCCACAAGATTAGAGAATACGCTGGACCTCATCTTCAACAATGATGATCTGATACGAAAGTCATCATATCAAAAACAATATACTCAGATCACAACATAATAGAGGTCCAGACATGCATGCGGGGAGCCCCAGATCAACAAAATGTGATCAGCCATGAGGGCCTTCTCCAAATTCAACTTCAAAAACAAAAAAAATAAGGTGGGACCAAGTAAACCAAGTCCTAAATGATATAAACTGGGAAGATTCCTAAGCATCACAGATCCTAACCTATGTCTAGACCAAATTAACTCTGTGGCACTAGAGGTTTGCTCAAGGCAAATTCCTAAGGAAAAGGAGGAGAAGATGCAAACTAGAAGAGGAAGGCGCTCCCTATACAGGCGAATGCAAAGAATAACGGAGGGCTACAGGAGGCCAATATATCTGAAATACGTAGGGAGACACTAGTCAGAGAAATAGCAAACATCGAATTAAAACTAAAGGAATCCTACAGGAATCAAGAAACGAGGGAAGAACAAAAAGCTATAAATTAAATTGAAAAAAACCCAAAGTATTTCTTTTCTTATGCAAAATCAAAGTCGAGAACAACATCCCCTGGCTGTCTTCAAGCAGGCACTGGACAGGCACCTAAAGTCGGTACCTGACCAGCCAGGCTGTGGTTCGTACGTTGGACTGCGTGCGGCCAGCAGTAACAGCCTGGTTCATCAGGCTCTGGTCCAACATGAGGCCTCGTCACAGACCGGGCCATGGGGGCATTGACCCCTGGAATTCTCTCCAGGTAAACTCCAGGTAAATTCCTATCCCTCACTCATTCCTACTAACCTTTGCACATTCCTATCCCTCACTCATTTCTAACCTTCACACATCCTATCCCTCACTCATTCTAACCTTCACACATCCCTATCCCTCACTCATTCCTAACCTTTGCACATTCCTATTCCTCCTCATTCCTAACCTTTGCACATTCCTATCCCTCACTCATTCCTAACCTTTGCACATTCCTATGTTTGCACATCCATTCGTGCAGCACTGTTACGACATAGGTTCAGTACTTAACACTGGACTTGTAAGTGTCACGGAATCCTATTTTTAGTATTTAATTTGTTGTGTAATTATTTATTTTCCACTGGCTGTAGCATATACTGTACAATTACTCATTTGTGATTAAGGTATCTCTTTTGTGTGGATTTGCCTGCCTCTTTGTCCATGACAATGTACAAAAATACAAGACTTTGTAGTTACAGTCAACAATGAATAAAACTGAGTTTATGTACTGCTACATAATACTACATAGTAATATGAAAGTACTATTATACTTTTTCTTTTTTGCAAAGTACATTTTGCATTACTGGTATCTATCGAGACAGTCAAAACATGCTGGTTTCTAGTACATGCTGTGGTATGACAGTCGAACTAAAACTAAAGGAATCTTACAGGAATCAAGAAACGCGGGAAGAACTAAAAGCCATAAATGAAATTGAAAGAAACCCAAAGTAGTTATTTTCTTATGCCAAATCAAAGTCGAGAACAACATCCAGTATTGGGCCCCTACTTAAACGGGATGGGTCCTACACAGATGACAGGAAGGAAATGAGTGAGTTACTAAAGTCCCAGTATGACTCAGTTTTTAGCGAGCCGCTAACCAGACTGAAAGTCGAAGACCTAAATGATTTTTTTTATGAGAGTGCCACAGAACTTGACAGACGCAAGCCTATCTGACATTACCCTGACGCCAAATGACTTCGAAAATGCAATAAATGACATGCCCATGCACTCCGCTCCAGGACCAGACTCATGGAACTCCGTGTTCATCAAGAAATGCAAGAAGCCCCTTTCACGTGCTTTTAACATCCTATAGTAACTTTCCAACCAGTTTTATTAGCTAGTTAAATAATAAATCAATTACACTGTAAAGATATATCCTAAACCTCTGTGACTTCTATTCAAAAGTCTGTTAATCCAATTAGCTAGAAAAATCAATTGATCAGATATCATATCTTTAAGTCTAGCATTATTCATTGTTCTTAATCTTTTTAGAATCACACTCATATATAAACTTTTGTTTAATTAATTAACTTACTCAGGTGCTAACTCAGGTGCTATAGTTTTAGATTCTTATTAGCTGTAAATTGACTACCTTAGCTCATTCTTTTCATTTTTGTAAACATATTCAACGTACTAACTCACGTGCCAAGAAATCCTTTTGCATTGTCCTATTCTTAGGTCTACTTGTGTTGTTCTAATTTTAAGTTTAATTATAGAATCACACTAAATCTTATGATTCCAAACATTGATCCTGAAATCAACCTTCTATTAAATGACTTACATGAACCTAACAACAACTGTCATTACTACACAGCAGAACAGGCTAAAACACTACTCAAATCCAACAATAACATAACTATCTTTAATTACAATGTCAGATCTTTAAGCAAACATTTTGATGACCTCACTGCATTATTAAACTCACTTCAGGCCAGTATGTCCATCATTGCTCTCACTGAAACATGGTTAAAGCCTCATACTATAGATTTCTATGCCATTCCTGGTTACACAGCCATACACAATTGTCGGCCAGACCAACAAGGAGGTGGCACAGCTATGTTCTACTCAGACCAGCTTGAATGTATTAACAATACTTGCACAAGAGATGAACATGGAGAATATATAATAGCTAAATTTAAATCCAAATATCTACAAAAACCTCTCACAGTTATAAACATCTATAGATTACCACAGTCAAACATTCAGCAATTTAGTGAAAAATTAGGAAGTATGATTACTGATGCACACATGAACAAAGACCACTTAATCCTCACAGGCGACTTCAATATAAACCTCCTACAAGATCAGGACCCACTAGTAACTGAATTCACAAACACTATGAGCAACTGCTTGCTGCTCCCGACAATAACAAAACCTACGAGAATCTCTGAGACCTGTGCCTCTCTATTAAACCATATCTGGACTAACACCATATCCCCATTAAAATCAGGCATAATCACAGACAATACCACTGACCACTACCCGACCTTTCTCATAACAAATCTCGGAAAATTACCACTAGAGACTACTAAAGTTACCTAGAGACTACATAATGAGACAGCTATAAATAGCTTTATAACAGCTATGACAAACATTGACTGGCAAACAGAAATAGACAACTTCCCAGATACTGACTTATGTATTAATAATTTTCTTAAAAAGACCCAATACCTCTATAATAAACACTGCCCTAAAAAAACTAAACAAATCACAACTAAAAGATTAAATAGTCCCTGGCTAACCCCAGCATACTCAAGTCAATTAATATAAAGCACCTATATGAAAAACAGTACAGAATGGGACAAATATCAAGAGAACAAACAAAACGCTACTCATCAAACCTAACGAGTCTGATAAGAAGGTCAAAAAACTGTACTATGAGAACAGATTACATAACTTAAAAGGTGATATAAAAATACCTGGAAAACCCTATCTGAAATTCTAGGAACAAAAAAGATATCCACAAACAGAACAATCAAACTAACAAAACCAGATGAACCTCTACTCCCACCTATTGAAACAGCAAACAAACTCAATGATTTCTTCTCCACCATAGGTAAAAAGCTGGCAAGCAAAATCCCAAGTTCTAATACTCCACCTAACGACTATCTCACTGGCACCTATCCGAACACACTATTCCTAGCCCCAACCAACCCAATAGAAGTTTCACTTATAATCAACACATTAAAAAACAAAGCAGGTGACCTAAATAACTTACCACCTTATATATAAAAAAAGCCTCTCAAGTTCTCTCACCAATTATTGCAACACTTTTTAACAAATCCATTGAATCCTCTACCTTCCCATCAATACTCAAAATAGCGAGGGTCACCCCAATACATAAGGAGGAGATCAAGCAGACCTGAATAACTACAGGCCGATATCTAACTTACCCCTTCTCTCCAAAATCTTTGAAAAATTAATTCATAGACAAATATATTCCTACCTCACCTCCAACAACGTACTCAACCACTGTCAATTTGGATTCAGGCCTAATAAAAATACAAATGATGCCATTATACACATGTTAGAAATAATTTACACCGCCCTTGAGAAAAAGAAATCCCAGTGGGAATCTTCATTGATTTACGTAAAGCTTTTGATACAGTTGACCATGATCTGTTACACTAAAAATTATCGCACTATGGTATAAGAGGACACTCCTTAAACTACCTAAAATCATACCTTAGCAACAGAAACCAATATGTGTATACAAATGGAGCTAGCTCCACCCGCAAACTATTACCGTAGGTGTCCCACAGGAAGTGTCTTCACTACTCTTTCTCATTTACATTAACGACCTACCAAATGCATCTCAACTACTCAAACCCATACTTTTTGCAGATGACACTACATACGTTATCTCTCACCCAAGCCCAGACATACTAGCCAACACTGCAAATACTGAATTGCAGAAAATATCTACCTGGATGATGACCAACAAACTTACTCTCAATATTGATAAAACCTATTTTATCCAGTTTGGGAACAGAGCTGCAAACGCACCACTGAACATAATGATAAACGGGTCCCCTATCGCAAAACTCACAGAGGGAAAATTCTTAGGAATACATCTTGACAGTGGCCTCAAATTTCAGACACAAATACAACAAATCTCCAAGAAAGTCTCAAAGACCGTGGGAATACTATCCAAGATACGGTACTATGTTCCCAACCAGCTCTCCTTACCCTATATCACTCACTCATTTACCCCTACCTCACCTATGGAATCTGCGCATGGGGCTCTACATCAATAACTCATCTCAGACCACTAATAACACAACAAAAGGCAGCAGTTAGAATGATAACAAATTCCCACTCCAGGCAACATACTCCACCAATATTCAAAAACCTAAACCTACTCACCATACAAGACATCCATACTTTTTACTGTGCCTATTACATACATAGAACACTCTATGCAGATATTAACCCACCACTCAAACTTCTCCTTATTAATTTTAACAGGACACATGACCATAACACTAGACACAGATCACTCCTCGATGTTCCCCGTTTCCACCCAACACTATGTAAAAACTCAATGCACATAAAAGGAACGAAAATTTGGAATTCATTACCTGTCATTGCCAAAGAAACCCTACCTGTACCCCAATTCAAAGCGATGCTAAAAAACGACCTTCTCACCCAAAGCTAATTGCTCCATATCAACCATTCCCAGCAAAGTAGAATAATCACTTAACGTAAAACCTGACTTTAAAGTCAATGTATTGTATGAATGAACGAATGAATGAATGTAAAACCTGTTATGAATAATACTTACTTAGCTAATTATTCCCACAACACTTACATTATAATGACCACGTAAACTAACTGCAATGCAATTAATTGTTTTAAATTGTTATCTCACTCAATTAGTTGCATTGCTGCAATAAATTGCTACAATTAATTGATATGTTCAACTTATATTCAAACTTTAAAACTTAGATATGCAACTTTACTTATTTTATAAATTATCAACCATAACTTTTTATTATTTTATTATTATTATTGCTTTAATTTGTTTAATCTGACTTAATTAATTTTATAATGAAGACAAAAGTACAAAACTATGTTCAAATTTCATAGCTTAAATACTCACCTTTACTCATTGTATACTATCTACAATAATTCTTACAATTTAGTTTTAAGTTAATTTTAAGTCTGCCCAAAATGCCCTGCATACTAAGGGCTTTTGGCATGTACACCTCATGTAATCTCAATAACCAAATGTAATTCTTTGTATCATGTCCAAATAAAAATTATTATTATTAATATTATTATTATTATTATTATTATTATTATTATTATTATTATTATTATTATTATGGAGAGGGAGCATGGACACTTGGGTCGTCCCGCAGTTAATAAAAACAACAGACATAGCCCCACTCCACAAAGGGGGCAGTAAAGCAATAACAAAGAACTACAGACCAATAGCGCTAACGTCCCATATCATAAAAATCTTTGAAAGGGTTCTAAGAAGCAAGATCGCCACTCATCTAGATACCCATCAATTACACAACCCAGGGCAGCATGGGTTTAGAGCAGGTCGCTCCTGTCTGTCCCAACTACTGGACCACTACGACAAGGTTCTGGATGCTCTAGAAGATAAACAGAATGCAGATGTTATATAAACAGACTTTGCAAAAGCCTTTGACAAGTGTGACAATGGTGTAATAGCATACAAAATGCGTGATAAAGGAATAACAGGAAAAGTTGGTAGATGGATATATAATTTCCTAACAAGTAGAACACAAAGAGTAGTAGTCAACAGAGTAAAGTCAGAGGCAGCTACTGTGAAAAGCTCTGTTCCACAAGGCACAGTACTCGCTCCCATCGGAGTACAAAACAAATTCCAACCACACAATAGATCGAAAAACTAATGTCAAAGACCTGGGAGTGATCATGTCAGTGGATCTCACCTTCAAGGACCATAACACCGTAGCAGTCGCATCTGCTAGAAAAATGACAGGATGGATAATGAGAACCTTCAAAACCAGGGATGCCAAGCCCATGTTGACACTTTTCAGGTCGCTTGTTCTATCTAGGCTGGAATATTGCTGCACACTAACTGCACCTTTCAAGGCAGGTGAAATTGATGACCTAGAAAATGTGCAGAGAACCTTCACCGCACGCATAACTGCGATAAACCACCTGAATTACTAGGAACGCTTGAAATTCCTAAACCTGTACTCCCTAGAACGGAGGCGGGAGAGATACATTATTATATACACGTGGAAAATTCTCGAGGGATTAGTACCAAACTTGCACACGAGAGTCACTCCCTACGAAAGCAAAAGACTCGGCAGGCGATGTAACATCCCCCCAATGAATAGCAGGGGTGCCACTAGCACGTTGAGGGACAACACAATAAGTGTCAGGGGCCCAAGATTGTTCAACTGCCTCCCAGCATACATCAGGGGGATTACCAACAAACCCCTGGCTGTCTTCAAGCAGGCACTGGACAGGCACCTGAAGTTGGTACCTGACCAGTCAGGCTGTGGTTCGTACGTTGGACTGCGTGCGGCCAGCAGAAACAGCCTGGTTGATCAGGATCTGATCCAACATGAAGCTTGGTCACAGACCGGGACGCAGGGGCGTTGACCCCTGGAACTCTCTCCAGGTATACTCCAGGTATTATCTTGTTTCTTAGTTGTCACTAAAGCTTCGTATGTTTCTCTGAGTGAAATCTGTAAATCGTTGCAGTTGTCAGTAATTATGAAGAATTGACTTTATTGGGTAAATATTCTGTATAATCACCAAATTCATGTCTAGTATTTATGATTTTCATACAGATGAAGTTATTAACGCACTTAGTAAATATCAATACTTCCACCGCTTATGTATGATCTACAGTTGAATATCACTGAATATTTAATACATCAGTAATGTCAAGTTTTACCAAAGTTTCAATTAATATAATAAAGGAGATTTTGGTATTTATTCAGGTAATGCTCTGATATCATCATTGTATTTGCTTAATTATCCTGTGTTATAACTGAAATTACTTATTTATCAATTACTTTTCTTAATGACACTTACAGCGGTTTACTGTATAATACTTTTAAGTTTGGTCAGTGAGGTGCTGGTTGCTGTATATATATTTTAAGTTCAAGGTCAGTGTTTGTAAGCTGATGAAAGTATTTGGGGAAAAAGATCTGGGCTAAGAGTTGGATGTATATATACAAAAAGTCTTTATATTAAATAACGAGAGCAAAATAGAGACTGTAATTACAATGTAAATAGAAATGAATAAACGAGAGGAACTTTTGGTAGAAATGTTAATTAAAATTCTATAATAAAACCAAGGTTTGCATCAGCTTGTAATACTTAATGAATCCGTGAACCCGTGATTAAGTTGACAACACACTCGCCTCACGCACTGAGTGTCCGTGGTTAAATCCCCGGTACGGATGTAAACGTCGGGCAAGTTTCCTTACAGCTGTTGTCCCTGTTCACCTAGAAATGAGTAGGTGTGGGTGGCATCCTGTATGACAAGATTAAAGGACCACAGTGGAAATAAGACAGACAGTCCCCGATGACACACTGACCTGGCCTATCCTGGGTGGCTAACCCTTCCCGGGTTAAAAAGTCGACAAAACCTTATCTTATCTAACCATTACTGTTGAAACAGAGCTGATGATTGGGAGATGAATTGCCGTTCTCTCTATGCAATATTAGTACACTTTATTTTGGTTAAGGACTTGATATTAAATTCTATCGACTACACGAGGCACACTTTCACTCCTAAAATACACTTCAAAGTTAAGTCTCAATACCTTATATTATATAACCATTATGTTATAACAGATATATTAGATAATTATATTTATATAATATTAGTACATATATTATGTATATATTATATATAAATTTATGATACATAGCACACTTTCATCTATATATAATTATATATATAGTTATATAATATATATATATTTTTTTTTTTTTTTCAACAAGTCGGCCGTCTCCCACCGAGGCAGGGTTACCCAAAAAGAAAGAAAATCCCCAAAAAGAAAATACTTTCATCATCATTCAACACTTTCACCAGATACGATACGACAGCTGAGAATAGTCCCTCCCAGGTGTCACTATCCCAGACCCCTCCTTTAAAGTGCAGGCATTGTACTTCCCATTTCCAGGACTCAAGTCCAACTAAATCGATTAACTGGTTTCCCTGAATCCCTTCATAAAATGTTACCCTGCTCACACTCCAACAGATCGTCATGTCCCAAAAAACCTTCGTCTCCATTCACTCCTATCTAACACTCTCACACATGCTTGCTGGAAGTCCAAGCCTCTCGCCCACAAAACCTCCTTTACCCCCTCCCTCCAACCTTTTCTAGGACGACCCCTACCCCGCCTTCCTTCCCCTACAGATTTATACGCTCTCCAAGTCATTCTACTTTGATCCATTCTCTCTACATGACCAAACCACCTCAACAAGCCCTCTTCAGCCCTCTGACAAACACTTTTAGTAACTCCACACCTTCTCCTAATTTCCACATTCCGAAGTTTCTGCATAATATTTACACCACACATTGCCCTTAGACAGGACATCTCCACTGCCTCCAGCCTCCTCCTCGCTGCAGCATTTGCAACCCATGCTTCACACCCATATAAGAGTGTTGGTACCACTATACTTTCGTACATTCCCTTCTTTGCCTCCATGGATAACGTTTTTTGTCTCCACAGATACCTTAACTCACCACTCACCTTTTTTCCTTCATCAATTCTATGGTTAACCTCATCCTTCATAAACCCATCTGCTGACACGTCAACTCCCAAATATCTGAAAACATTTACTTCTTCCATAATCCCTCTCTCCAATGTGATATCCAATTTTTCTTTATTTAAATTCTTTTGATACTCTCATCACCTTACTCTTATCTATGTTCACTTTCATCTTTCTACCTTTACACACTCTCCCAAACTCGTCCACTAACCTTTGCAACTTTTCTTTAGAATCTCCCATAAGCACAGTATCATCAGCAAAAAGTAACTGTGTCAACTCCCATTTTGCATTTAATTCCCCATAATTTAATCACACCCCTCTCCCCAACACCCTATCATTTACTTCTTTTACAACCCCATCTATAAATATATTAAACAACCATGGTGACATTACACATCCCTGTCTAAGACCTACTTTTACCGGGAAGTAATCTCCCTCTCTCCTACACACCCTATTCTGAGCCTCACTATCCTCATAAAAACTCTTTACAGCCTTCAGTAACTTACTACCTATTCCATACACTTGCAACATTTGGCACATTGCTCCCCTATCCACTCTATCATATGCCTTTTCTAAATCCATAAATGCAATGAAAACTTCTCTACCTTTATCTAAATACTGTTCACATATATGCTTCACTGTAAACACTTGATCTACACATCCCCTACCCACTCTAAAGCCTCCTTGCTCATCTGCAATCCTAATCTCTGTCTTACCTCTAATTCTTTCAATAATAACCCTGCCATACACTTTACCTGGTATACTCAGTAAACTTATTTCCCTATAATTTCTACACTCTCTTTTATCCCCCTTCCCTTTATATAAAGGAACTATACATGCTCTCTGCCAATCCCTAAGTACCTTCCCCTCTTTCATACATTTATTAAATAAAAATACCAACCACTCCAGCACTATATACCCCCCAGCTTTTAACATTTCTGTCATGATCCCGTCAGTTCCAGCTGCTTTAACCCCTTTCATTCTACGTAATGCCTCACGCACCTCCCCCACACTCACATCCTGCTCTTCTTCACTCCTAAACGATGTTGTACCTCCCTGGCCAGTACATGAAATTACCGCCTCTCTTTTTTCATCGACATTTAAAAGTTCCTCAAAATATTCCCACCATCTACCCAATACCTCCAGCTCCCCATCTACTAACTCCCTACTCTGTTTTTAGCTGACAAATCCATTCGTTCCCAAGGCTTTCTTACCTTGTTTATCTCACTCCAAAAATTTTTCTTGTTTTCAGCAAAATTTCTTGACAGAGCCTCTCCCATTCTTTCATCCGCTCTTCTTTTGCACTCTCTCACCACTCTCTTCACCTTTTTTCACTCTCCACATACTCTGCTCTTCTATTTACACTTCTGTTTTGTAAAAAAAATATCATAAGCTACCTTTTTCTCTTTTATCACACCCTTTACTTCTTCATTCCACCACTCACTCCTCTTTCCTCCTGCACCCACCCTCCTATAGCTACAAACTTCTGCCCCACATTCTAATACTGCATTTTTAAAACTATCCCAACTCTCTTCAACCCCCCCACTACTCCTACTTGCACTAGCCCACCTTTCTGCCAATAGTTGCTTATATCTCACCCTAACTTCCTCCTCCCTTAGTTTATACACTTTTACCTCTCTCTTACTTGCTGTTGCCATTTTCTTTTTGTCCCATCTACCTTTTACTCTAACTGTAGATACAACCAAATAATGATGCGATATATCCGTTGCCCCTCTATAAACATGTACATCCTGAAGCCTACTCATCAACCTTTTATCCACCAATACATAATCCAACAAACTACTTTCTTTACGTGCTATATCATAGCTTGTATATTTATTTATCCTCTTTTTCATAAAATATGTATTACTTATTACCAAACCTCTTTCTACACATAGCTCAATTAATGGTTCCCCATTTACATTTACCCCTGGCACCCCAAATTTACCTACTACTCCCTCCACAACATTTTTACCCACTTTAACATTAAGATCCCCAACCACAATTACTCTCTCACTTGGTTCAAAACTCCCCACACACTCACTCAACACTTCCCAAAATCTCTCTCTCTCCTCTACACTTCTCTCTTCTCCAGGTGCATAAACACTTACTATAACCCACGTTTCACATCCAACTTTTATTTTACTCCACATAATCCTTGAATTTATACATTTATATTCCTTCTTTACCTGCCATAACTGATTATTCAACATTATTGCCACTCCTTCTTTAGCTCTAACTCTATTTGAAACCCCTGACCTAATCCCATTTATTTCTCCCCACTGAAACTCTCCTACCCCCTTCAGCTTTGTCTCACTTAAAGCCAGGACATCCAGCTTCTTTTCATTCATAACATCTACAATCATCTCTTTCTTATCATTCGCACAACATCCACGCACATTCAAACATCCCACTTTGACGGTTTTCTTCTTTTTCTTTTTAGTAAATCTATACAGGAAAAGGGGTTACTATCCCATTGTTCCCGGCATTTTAGTTGACTTTTACAACACGCATAGCTTACGGAGGAAAGATTCTTATTCCACTTCCCCATGGATATGAAAGGAAAAGCAATAAGAACAAGAACTATTAAGATAAAATCAAAGAAAACTCAGATGAGTGTGTATACATAAACGTGTACATGTTTGCGTAGTGTGACCTAAGTGTAAGTAGAAGTAGCAAGACATACCTGAAATCTTGCATGTTTATGAGACAGAAAAAAGACACCAGCAATCCTACCATCATGTAAAACAAATACAGGCTTTTGTTTTACACTCACTTGGCAGGACGGTAGTACCTCCCTGGGTGGTTGCTGACTATATATATATATATATATATATATATATATATATATATATATATATATATATATATATATATATATATATATATATATATATATATATATATAATATATATATATATATATATATATATATATATATATATATATATTCTGTGCAGACTTACTTAATATATGAACCCCAAGTTGACTAATGGAAGAAATCATAATACAACGCGTGATTGAAAATGTGAAAAAATGCCAGTGAAAATAGGAAATAAAACCTGAGCGCTTTCATGTGCTTACACATATCTTCAGAGGAATAGTAAGAAGAGACAAGAGAAACACACTTTATATCAAGTATTGAATATAAGAAAGATTAGATACCAAGTAACGAATATAAGAAAGATTAGATACCAAGTAACGAATATAAGAAGGATTAGATATCAAGTAAAGAATATAAGAGGGAATATATATCAAGTAACAAATATAAGAAGGAAAAGATATCAAGTAACAAATATAAGAAGGATTAGATATCAAGTAACGAATATAAGAAGGATTAGATGATATGGAGTAAAGAATATAAGAAGGATTAGATATCAAGTAAAGAATATAAGGAGGATTAGATGATATGGAGTAAAGAATATAAGAAGGATTAGATATCAAGTAAAGAATATAAGGAGGATTAGATGATATGGAGTAAAGAATATAAGAAGGATTAGATATCAAGTAAAGAATATAAGGAGGATTAGATATCAAGTAACAAATATAAGAAGGATTAGATATCAAGTAAAGAATATAAGGAGGATTAGATGATATGGAGTAAAGAATATAAGAAGGATTAGATATCAAGTAAAGAATATAAGGAGGATTAGATGATATGGAGTAAAGAATATTTAAAATATATTCGAGACTCAGGTGTCCCGTACCATCAGTTCTTACGTAGCCTTGAAGTTACAAAATTGTGAATACGTAATAGCAGTGGATGCGACCGTTTATAATTAGTGTCGAAGATACAGTGTTCGGATGTATTGTTTGTTATAGTGTTGTTAATATAGTTGTAAGTATAGTGTTTATATTCCGTTGTGGAAATAGTGTTGTTCAAAAAATATTGTGATATTACTTATATAATATTGTTGTTGTAGTCTTGTGGATATACTTTTAATATTATGGTGATATGGTATGGATATAGTGTTATAGTATTCTTGATATTGTGTTGCTGATATAGTGTTGTTGATATAGTGTTGTAAATATAGTGTTTTGATAGTGTTGCTGATATAGTGTTGTGAATATAGTGCTGTGGGTATAGTGTTCTTGATATAGTGGCGATATAGTGTTAATATAGTGTTCTTCATATAGTGGTTATATAGTGTTGTTGATGTAGTATTCTTGATATAGTAATGATATAGTGTTTTTGATATAGTGATGATATAGTGTTGGCAAGAAGCGTAGGATTGAAAGATGAAGAATCTAACACAAAGTGGGAGTTGTCACAGTTGCTCTTTGCTGATGACACTGTGCTTTTGGTGGATTCTGAAGAGAAGTTGCACAGGTTGGTGGACGAGTTTGGTAGGGTGTGTAACATAAGGAAATTTAAGTAATGAAAGATTGGATATCAGATTGGAGGGAGGAATTACTGAAGAAGTGAATGTATTCAGATATTTGGGAGTGAACGTTTCAGCAGATGGGTCTATGAAAGACGAGGTGAATCATAGAATTGATGAAGGAAAAAAGGTAAGTGGTGCACTGAGGAGTCTTTGGAGACAAAGAACGTTATCCATGGAAGCAAAGAGGGGAATGTATAAGAGTATAGTTATCCCAACGCTATTATATGGGTGTGAAGTATGGGTGGTGAATGTTGCAACAAGGAGAAGGCTGGAGGCAGTGGAGATGTCATGTCTGATACAGTCTTGATATAGTGTTGTTGATATAGTTGTTGATATAGTGTTGCTGATATAGTTGTTGATATAGTGTTGTGGATACAGTGTTGTTGACATACTGCTATTGATACAGTGTTGTTGATATCACATTGCTGATATAGTGTTGCTGATATAGTTGTTGATATAGTGTTGCTGATATAGTTGTTGCTATAGTGCTGTTGATACAGTGTTGTTGATATCATGTTGCTGATATAGTGTTGTTGATTTCGTATTGCTGATATAGTGTTATTGATATAGTGTTGTGGGTTATAGTGTTGTTGGTAAAGTGTTGTGGGTATAGAGTTGTGGATTAAGTGTTGTGGGTATAGTGTTGTGGGTTATGTGTTGTGGTTATAGTGTTGTGGATATAGTGTTTATATATTGTTGTTGATATTGTGTTATTTATATAGTATTCGTGACACAGTGTTGTGGGTATAGTGTTGCTGGTATAGTTCATGATACAGTGTTGATATAGTGTTGTTGATAGTGTTGGTGATACAGTGTTGCTGATATAGTATTGTTTACATAGTGTTTCTGATATAGTGTTGTTGATATAGTGTTGATGAAATATTGTTGTTGCTAAAGTGTTGTTGTAATAGTGTTGTTGATATAGTGTTGATGAAACAGTATTGTTGATGTAGTACTGTTATAGTGTTGTTGATATAGTGTTGTTGCTATAGTGTTGTTGATATAGTGTTGCTGATATAGTGTTGTTGTTATAGTGTTGTTGATATAGTGTTGTTGTTATAGTGTTGTTGTTATAGTGTTGTTGATATAGTGTTGCTGATATAGTGTTGTTGTTATAGTGTTGTTGATATAGTGTTGTTGATATAGTGTTGTTGATATAGTGTTGCTGATATAGTGTTGTTGTTATAGTGTTGTTGATATAGTGTTGTTGATATAGTGTTGCTGATATAGTATTGTTTACATAGTGTTTCTGATATAGTGTTGTTGATATAGTGTTGATGAAATATTGTTGTTGCTAAAGTGTTGTTGCAATAGTGTTGTTGATATAGTGTTGTTGTTATAGTGGTGTTGATATAGTGTTGTTGATATAGTGTTGATGCTATAGTGTTGTTGATATAGTGTTGTTGCTATAGTGTTGTTATAGTGTTGATATAGTGTTGTTGCTATAGTGTTGTCGATACAGTGTTGTTGATATAGTGTTGTGAATATATTGTTGATATAGTGTTGCGAATATAGTGTTGCGAATATAGTGTTGCGAATATAGTGTTGTGAATATAGTGTTGTGGTTATAGTGTATAGCACTAGTATATCAACAAAACTCTGCGCTTTTAAAGTCCAGAGAGAAAATCTCAACATCACCAAAGTTCTTGTACATGATTCAAGGTTCTAGTTATTATATGTACTGAAGGCAGTTGATGTATTGAAGGCAGTTTATGTATTGGAGGCAGTTTGCGTGATGAATGTGGATGACTTGCTCCCCAGGCAGTCACTTTAATTACGTTTTATCACAGAGACCATTTCTATGAGGCGTCCGGGTTTGATTCCCGGCGAGGGTGGAATCATTGGGCTTACTTCCTTACACCGGGTACCTAGATGTTAGTTGACTGGTGTGGGTCGCATCCTGGGACAAAAATTACCTAATTTACCCGAAATGGTCTGCATAACAAGCAGCTTTATATATATATATATATATATATATATATATATATATAAGTTGTCACAGTTGCTTTTTGCTGATGACACTGTGCTTTTGGGAGATTCTGAAGAGAAGCTGCAGAGGTTGGTGGATGAATTTGGTAGGGTGTGTAAAAGAAGAAAATTGAAAGTGAATATAGGAAAGAGTAAGGTGATGAGGATAACAAAAAGAATAGATGATGAAAGATTGGATATCAGATTGGAGGGAGAGAGTATGGAGGAGGTGAATGTATTCAGATATTTGGGAGTGGACATGTCGGCGGATGGGTCTATGAAGGATGAGGTGCATCATAGAATTGATGAGGGAAAAGGGTGAGTGGAGCACTTCGGAGTCTGTGGAGACAAAGAACCTTGTCCATGGAAGTAAAAGGGAATGTAGAGAGTATAGTTATACCAACGCTCTTATATGGGTGTGAAGCATGGGTGATGAATGTTGCAACGAGGAGAAGGCTGGAGGCAGTGGAGATGTCATGTCTGAGGTCAATGTGTGGTGTGAATATAATGCAGAGAATTCGGAGTTTGGAAATTAGGAGGAGGTGCGGGATTACCAAAACGATTGTCCAGAGAGCTGAGGAGGGGTTGTTGAGGTGGTTTGGACATGTAGAGAGAATGGAACGAGACAGAGTGACTTCGAGAGTGTATAAATCTGTAGTGGAGGGAAGGCGGGGTAGGGGTCGGCCTAGGAAAGGTTGGAGGGA
This sequence comes from Cherax destructor, assembly GCA_009830355.1. Lineage (NCBI taxonomy): Eukaryota > Metazoa > Arthropoda > Malacostraca > Decapoda > Parastacidae > Cherax > Cherax destructor. Next base: position 13,387 of record WNWK01018920.1, on the reverse strand, counting down.
GGGGTAAAGGAAGTTTTGTGTGCGAGGGCTTGGACTTCCAGCAAGCATGTGTGAGCGTATTTGATAGGAGTGAATGGAGGCATATGGTTTTAATACTTGACGTGCTGTTGGAGTGTGAGCAAAGTAACATTTATGAAGGGATTCAGGGAAACCGGCAGGCCGGACTTGAGTCCTGGAGATGGGAAGTACAGTGTCTGCACTCTGAAGGAGGGGTGTTAATGTTGCAGTTTTATAACTGTAGTGTAAAGCACCCTTCTGGCAAGACAGTGATGGAGTGAATGATGATGAAAGTTTTTCTTTTCGGGCCACCCTGCCTTGGTGGGAATCGGCCGATGTGTTAATAAAAAAATAAAATATATATATATATATATATATATATATATATATATATATATATATATATATATATATATATATATATATATATAATAGTATTATATACACAGAGTATTAAGTCATTGATGTCAGTTATGGCCTTTATACCTTGTACATGTACTTGCAGAAATAATGATATTATTATTATTATTATTATTATTATTATTATTATTATTATTATTACTATTATTATTATTATTATTATTATTTGTATTATTATTATTATTATGCTGCTGGGGCCACCATGGTCTACTATCTTCTCTGAGGTTTTAATAAATCAACAAAATGTCTTGGGAGTCCTCAGTGTGACATGACACGAGTTCATCTTCTCTTCATTCTAATTAATTTCAGTGAATGTTGGTTCTGTTGTTTGTGGGGCTTTCTGCTGGTCAGTTTCCAGTGCATTCAGGTTCTGTCAGTCTTGCTTATACCCAGGAACACGTTTTAGGTAACATGACTCTCCAGTATATTAATTCTGGGGAAGGGTTGTACCCCTCAGAGAGATGGCATTTTATTTGTTATGCTACGTTCAGTGGAAGATCGTTTTAAAGGCTCTTTTTACAATGATTTCAAAACACATATACTATTGCCAACCTAACATGACGTAAACCTAACGCAACCAACCCGATCCTATCGTAACTTAGAGACGTCAGGTTAGACTAGGTTGTGTTAGGTTAGGTTATAATAGTTTGGTTAGGTTCGCGTAGGTTAGGTTGGGTTAGGTAAGGTTCTGTTTACTTTGGCTAGCTTATTGCTTAAAATTCACAATTAACTATTTATAAGATATCAAAACTAAAACTTCGGCGCTCTGTCAGTCCTCCTTGCGTGCGCGCGCATACGAACCTAGAACCCTTACTACTACCCTGGGTGATCTGCAGGAGATATATATATGAATTAGGTAGCGGCTGAACTAGCAGTCTGCCTGGTGACTGCTTAGTGCACACGCCGTCTCATCTGTCTCACCACCTACTGGACCAGACAAATTTGCTGACCAGCGTCAGAGTGACTGTAGTCCTGAACGTGGTAAGTGCCCACCCAAACTTTGTATAGAGAAAACAGTGATTTACAGGCATTATCGAATATTTTAATATGAAGTATTGGTGACATAAGTTTCAGTGTTCCTTATATCTCAGAGGAATCGTGTGAGACAACACGAGCTGTTGTGGAACTAGTGTTGTGTGGATACTGTATTGTTGTTAGACGCATGGACATTGTTGCCTCTTCGATTTGTTACTAATTTTCTGTCATGGATATTGTTTTTGTGTGTGTACATAGTGTTGTAAAGAACAAAATTAGATCGTCTGGGTTCGATCCCCATCCCAAGTGAAACGCTAGGCATGCTTGCTTACACGGCTGCCACTGTTCACCTATTAGGAAGTAGGTACCTGGGTACTCACCTAATTGTACTCACCTAATTGTGGTTGCAGGGGTCGAGACTCAGCTCCTGGCCCCGCCTCTTCGCTGTCTGCTACTGGGTGTTAGCCAACTGTTGTCCAGAGAGACAAGATTAATCGTCGTTATGTTACCTGAAATACTCTGCATAACCAAGGGCTTTCTATATAGAATGGCTGTATGACCCCTGTGGTTTAGCGCTTCTATTTGATTATAATAATAATAATCTATATAGAATGTCAATGATATCAATTAAGTCTGTAATAGTTGTATCATGTACTTAATATATATATATATATATATATATATATATATATATATATATATATATATATATTATATATAATATATATATATATATAATATATATATATATATATAATATATATATATATATAATATATATATATATATAATATATATATATATATATAATATATATATATATATAATATATATATATATATATATATATATTATATATATAATGTGACTAATAGGTAAAACTGGTCAATTAGCAAAAACTCCTTTAAAATTAAGTCCTTTGTAAAATTTTCTATTATACGTTTAAAGATATATTTTTTTTCATTAATGTTAATGTAAAAAAATAATAATTTTTTGCCAAAAGAACCTTAGAAAAGTTACCTAACCTTATTATAACTAGAGCAACTTAATTTTTTTGGGGTTAGATTCAGAATGATTTTTGCGAAATTATTGCATACACAAATTTTCGCTTGCTTTATTCAGCAGAAGAACTTTGCTATTTAAGCCAAAATAGCAAGTTTTACCTATTCGGCACGATATGTATATATATATATATATATAAATTAAGTCCTTTCTAAAATTTTCTCTTATACGTTTAAAGATATATTTTTTTCATTTATGTTAATGTAAGAATTTATAATTTTGTACCAAGAGAAACTTTGAAAACCTACCTAACCTTATTACAACAAGCGCAATTTAATTTAGCCTAACCCACCTAAATATATTTTAGATACTTTAACATTAATTAAATAATAAGCAAACACAATGAAATATATTTTTTTCGTTATGTTCAGAATGATTTTGGCGAAATTATTGCATACACAAATTTTCACTTGTCTTATATGGCAAGGTGAGCGTTGCTATTTAAGCCAAAATCGCAAGTTTTACCTAATCGGCACGACATATTAAATTGCGCTTGTTGTAATAAGGTTAGGTAGGTTTTCAAAGTTTCTCTTGGTACAAAATTATAAATTCTTACATTAACATATATGAAAAAAATATATCTTTAAACGTATAAGAGAAAATTTTAGAAAGGACTTAATTTATATATATATATATATACATATCGTGCCGAATAGGGAAGTATGCTAGACATGAGGAGGTCAATGACATCATAAAGAGAAGCCTCGCCACAGCCCGTTGCCCAGCTCAACGGGAACCCCAAGTGCAGAGGTCTGATGGAAGTCAAAAGCGTCCTGATGGAGCCACCATGCTACCCTGGAAGGATGGTAAGCAGATTACTTGGGACTACACCTGTGCTGCCACATTGGCAGACACCTACCTGCCACACTCCTTAGCCGAAGGGGGTGGAGCTGCCAGCCACAGGGAGACCCAGAAGACCCGCAAATATGAAGACCTTCCCTCTTGCTATAACTTCATCCCAATAGGGTCGGAGACCCATGGAGCATGGGGCAAGTGTGCTCTAAAGTTTCTCAAGGAGCTGGGTGGAAAACTCATCATAGAAACCAAGGACCACAGGGCGACCAGTTTCCTCTTTCAGAGACTCAGTGTTGCGATCCAGAGGGAAATGCCTGCAGTATTCTGGGCACGCGGCCCACTGCCGGGAGTTGGACGAAGTATTTGACATGTAGCTCTGAGTTGTTATCTATGTTGTTTTACTCCCCATTGTATTTTGTCTTGAAATAAAGTTTGTAAAAAAAAAAAGATGGGGTGGTAGGGGAAGTGGAATATTCAAATGGCTTCAGAAAGAAATCTAAATATTCTTCCTTGAAGTCTTTTATTATATTATATATATATATATATATATATATATATATATATATATATATATATATATATATATATATATATATATATATATATATATATATATATATACAGTGACCTCCGGAAATCGTACTGCTCCCAATTCGAACAATTATGTAAGTGTATTTTTGTAAGTATATTTTTGGGTGTCTGAAAAGGACTAATCTAATTTACATTTGTCCTTATGGAAACAAATTCGTTCGGTAACGGCACTAGAACAGCATTCTGGAATGAATTATGTCCGATTTCCGGGGGTCCACTGTATATATATATATATGCAATAAGATCACAGTAAACAGGTGGTATGCAGAACAACCACTGTGAAAAAATAGTGAAGTTCGAAGTGCTTTCGTAATTTCTTACATTGTCAAGGAACTGTAAAAATATCAGAATGTATATAAGGACGAGATTACACCTCACAGTCAACTTACAACACCTGGCACTTTATGATGATGTAAGTAGGTGGTCAAGGACCTGTCAGACAGCTTATATTGTACCCCAGCTTTAAGATTTTAATCTGTTGAATATATCTTAAATTCTTTCCAAATTTGAATAATCCTAAAGCAATATTCATATTAATTTCAAAACTATTTTTTTATGAAACTTTATTCTATTATATTTCTCTCAACCATGGACCTGCATTATATAACTTTCTCGTCCTTTTCAAAATCTCTCCAATAAATAAACAGATCATTAGACTCTTGTCCACTTCCAGTGCTGTATTTGTGTTTCTATCTTAGTTCAAGACATTTACCAGTTTGACCATAATAAACTTTATCACATGTTTTACAAGGAATCTTCCCTTCAAGGGAGGTTCCTTGACGCTGGTGAGAGGCTCTTGATCTAGGGAATTGGATCTGTGCTCCAGTTCCTTGAATTGAGCCTGAATGCCTTCCATCCCCCTTCCCCACATGCTCTGTATAATGCTATGCGTTTAGCGCTCCCCGTGATAATAATAATAATAATACAGAGAATCTTGTAGACATAACCGTCAGCATTTTTTTTTAAACAATGATTGGATAAAGAATGCTAATAATAATTTTCTTTTTTCTGTCTCATAAACACGCTGGATAACAGGTATATCTAGCTACTTCTACTTACATATAGGTTACACTAAACAGGCATGCACATGCATATATATACATACACACATCTATGTTTTTCTTATTTTTCTTAATAGCTCTTGTTCTTCTTTATTTCCCCTATTGTCCATGGGGAAGTGGAAAAGAATTATTCCTTCGTAAGCCATGCGTGTCGTATAAGGCGACTAAAATGCCGGGAGCAATGGGCTAGTTACCCATTCTCCTGTACACATTTACTAAAAAAACGAAGAAGAAAAGCTTTATAAAACTGGGATGTTTGAATGTGCGTGGATGTAGTGCAGATTATAAGAAAGAGATGATTGCTAATGTTATGAATGAAAAGAAGTTGGATGTCCTGGCCCTAAGCGAAACAAAGCTGAAGGGGGTAGGCGAGTTTCAGTGGGGAGAAATAAATGGGATTAAGTCAGGAGTATCTGAGAGAGTTAGAGCTAAGGAAGGGGTAGCAATAATGTTGAAGGATCAGTTATGGAAGGAGAAGAGGGAATATAAATGTGTAAATTCAAGGATTATGTGGATTAAAATAAGGGTCGGATGCGAAAAGTGGGTTATAATAAGCGTGTATGCACCTGGAGAAGAGAGGAGTGTAGAGGAGAGAGAGAGATTTTGGGAGATGTTAAGCGAATGTATAGGAACCTTTGAACCAAGTGAGAGAGTAATTGTGGTAGGGGACCTAAATGCTAAAGTGGGAGAAACATGCAGAGAGGGTGTAGTAGGTAAGTTTGGGGTGCCAGGTGTAAATGATAATGGGAGCCCTTTGATTGAACTTTGTATAGAAAGGGGTTTAGTTATAGGTAATACATATTTTAAGAAAAAGAGGATAAATAAGTATACAAGATATGATGTAGGGCGTAATGACAGTAGTTTGTTGGACTATGTATTGGTAGATAAAATACTGTTGAGTAGACTTCAGGATGTACATGTTTATAGAGGGGCCACAGATATATCAGATCACTTTTTAGTTTTAGCTAAAGTGGGAGTAAAAGGTAGATGGGATACAAGGAAAATAGAAGCAGAAAGTAAGAGAGAGGTGAAGGTTTATAAACTAAAAGAGGAGGCAGTTAGGGTAATATATAAACAACTATTGGAGGATAGATGGGCTAGTGAGAGTGTAGGCAATGGGGTCGAAGATGTATGGAGTAGGTTAAAGAATGTAGTGTTAGAGTGTTCAGCAGAAGTTTGTGGTTACAAGAAAGTGGGTGCGGGAGGGAAGAAGAGCGATAGGTGGAATGATATTGTAAAGAGAGTAGTAAGGGAGAAAAAGTTAGCATATGAGAGGTTTTTACAAAGTAGAAGTGATGCAAGGAGGGAAGAGTATATGAAGAAAAAAAGAGAGGTTAAGAGAGTGGTCAAGCAATGTAAAAGAGACAAATGAGAGAATGGGTGAGATGTTATCAACAAATTTTGTTGAAAATAAGAAAAAGTTTTGGAGTGAGATTAATAAATTGAGGAAGCCTAGGGAACAAATGGATTTGACAGTTAAAAATAGGAGAGGAGAGTTATTAAATGGAAAGTTAGAGGTATCGGGAAGATGGAGGGAATATTTTGAGGAGTTGTTAAATGTTGATGAAGACAGGGAAGCTGTGATTTCGTGTATAGAGCAAGGAGGAATAACATCTTGTAGGAGTGCGGAAGAGCCAGTTGTGAGTGTGGGGGAAGTTCGTGAGACAGTGGGTAGAATGAAAGGGAGTAAGGCAGCTGGGATTGATGGGATAAATGTAGAAATGTTAATAGCAGGCGGAGATATAGTTTTGGAGTGGTTGGTGCTATTATTTAATACATGTATGGAAGAGGGTAAGGTACCTAGGGACTGGCAGAGAGCGTGTGTTGTTCCTTTGTATAAAGGCAAAGGGGACAAAAGAGAGTGCAAAAATTATAGGAGAATAATTCTGTTGAGTATACCAGGTAAAATGTATGGTAGAGTTATTATTGAAAGAATTAAGAGTAAGACGGAGAGCAGAATAGCAGATGAACAAGGGGGCTTTAGGAAAGGTAGGGGGTGTGTAGACCAAGTGTTTACAGTAAAACATATAGGTGAACAGTATTTGGATAAGGGTAAAGAGGTTTTTGTGGCATTTATGGATTTGGAAAAGGCGTATGATAGGGTGGATAGGGGGGCAATGTGGCAGATGTTGCAGGTGTATGGAATAGGAGGTAGGTTACTGAAAGCAGTGAAGAGCTTTTATGAGGATAGTGAGGCTCAGGTTAGAGTGTGTAGGAGAGAGGAGATTATTTCCGGTAAAAGTGGGCCTTAGACAGGGATGTGTGATGTCACCGTGGTTGTTCAATATATTTATAGATGGGGTTGTAAGAGAAGTGAATGCGAGGGTCTTGGCAAGAGGTGTGGGGTTAAAAGACAAAGAATCAAATACAAAGTGGGAGTTGTCACAGTTGCTTTTTGCTGATGACACTGTGATTTTGGGAGATTCTGAAGAGAAGTTGCAGAGGTTGGTGGATGAATTTGGTAAGGTATGTAAAAGAAGAAAATTGAAAGTGAATATAGGAAAGAGTAAGGTGATGAGGATAACAAAAAGATTAGGTGACGAAAGATTGGATATCAGATTGGGGGGAGAGAGTATGGAGGAGGTGAATGTATTCAGATATTTGGGAGGGACATGACAGCAGATGGGTCTATGAAGGATGAGGTGAATCATAGAATTGATGAGGGGAAAAGGGTGAGTGGTGCACTTGAGTCTGTGGAGACAAAGAACTTTGTCCATGGAAGTTAAGAGGGAATGTATGAGATAGTTATACCAACACTCTTATATGGGTGTAAGCATGGGTGATGAATGTCGCAACGAGGAGAAGGCTGGAGGCAGTGGAGATGTCATGTCTGAGGTCAGTGTGTGGTGTGAATATAATGCAGAGAATTGAGTTTGGAAATTAGGAGGAGGTGGGATTACCAAAACTATTATCCAGAGGGCTGAGGAGGGGTTGTTGAGGTGGTTCGGACATGTAGAGAATGGAACGAAACAGAATGACCTCGAGATGTATAAATCTGTAGTGGAGGGAAGGCGGGGTAGGGGTCGGCCTAGGAAAGGTTGGAGGAGGGGTTAAAAGAAGTTTTGTGTGCGAGGGCTTGGATTTCCAGCAAGCATGCGTGTGCGTATTTGATAGGAGTGAATGGAGACAAATGGTTTTAATACTTGACGTGATGGGAGATGGGAAGTACAGTGTTTGCACTCTGAAGGAGGGGGTGTTAATGTTGCAGTTTTATAACTGTAGTGTAAAGCACCCCTCTGGCAAGACAGTGATGGAGTGAATGATGACGAAAGTTTTCTTTTTCGGGCCACCCTGCCTTGGTGGGAATCGGCCGATGTGTTAATAAAATAACTTATGAAAAATTTATTAGTAAAGTAGATAAAATAAATGCAATAGTAATTTTGAAAGAAATTTGTAGTGTTAATGTAGGGTGAGAGGTGAGTTTGATTTGCAGGAAGTCAGGTTTTGGAAGTATGGGCAGCCCTCCCCACCCCGGAAGTCAGGTTTTGGAAGTATAGGCAGCCCTCCCACCCCGGAAGTCAGGTTTGGGAAGTATGTGCAGCCCTCCCCACCCCAACCCACTTCACGTTATGTAAACAAACCAGACGAACACGTGTGGTTTTCGTCACTTTACATTGTATACACCAGGGACCTCTCAATACCTGTAGCCCAGGGACCTCAATACCTGTAGCCCAGGGACCTCAATACCTGTAGCCCAGGGACCTCAATACCTGTAGCCCAGGGACCTCAATACCTGTAGCCCAGGGACCTCAATTCCTGTAGCCCAGGGACCTCAATACCTGTAGCCCAGGGACCTCAATACCTGTAGCCCAGGGACCTCAATACCTGTAGCCCAGGGACCTCAATACCTGTAGCCCAGGGACCTCAATACCTGTACCCCAGGGACCTCAATACCTGTAGCCCAGGGACCTCAATACCTGTAGCCCAGGGACCTCAATACTTGTAGCCCAGGACCTGAATACCTGTAGCCCAGGGACCTGAATACCTGTAGCCCAGTGACCTGAATACCTGTAGCTCAGGGACCTGAATACCTGTAGCCCAGGGACCTCAATACCTGTAGCCCAGGGACCTCAATACCTGTAGCCCAGGGACCTCAATACCTGTAGCCCAGGGACCTCAATACCTGTAGCCCAGGGACCTCAATACCTGTAGCCCAGGGACCTCAATACTCTGTAGCCCAGGGACCTCAATACCTGTAGCCCAGGGACCTCAATACCTGTAGCCCAGGGACCTGAATACCTGTAGCCCAGGGACCTGAATACCTGTAGCCCAGGGACTTCAATACCTGTAGCCCAAGGACGTCAATACCTGTAGCCCGGGGACCTGAATACCTGTTGCCAGGGACCTCAATACCTGTAGCCCAGGGACCTCAATACCTGTAGCCCAGGGACCTCAATACCTGTAGCCCAGGGACCTCAATACCTGTAGCCCAGGGACCTCACTACCTGTAGCCCAGGGACCTCAATACCTGTAGCCCAGGGACCTCAATACCTGTAGCCCAGGGACCTCAATACCTGTAGCCCAGGGACCTCAATACCTGTAGCTCAGGACCTCAATACCTGTAGCCCAGGGACCTCAATACCTGTAGCCCAGGGACCTCAATACCTGTAGCCCAGGGACCATAATACAAAGGAAAAGAATTTTGTGTGTGAGTTATGTGGTAAGCTGTATTCAAAGCATCATTATTTAAGAGAGCATATTGTGAGAGATCACAATGATCACGAACAAGCTAAGATATACCCTTACTGCTGCCCAGGTAAAATTAATAATCTTTTAAATCCTAGAGGATTAGTACCAAACCTGCACACGAAAATCACTCCCTGTGAGAGCAAAATACTCGGCAGGAGATGCAACATCCCCCAATGAAAAGCAAGGGTGCCACAAGTACACTGAGAGACAACACAATAAGTGTCAGGGGCCCAAGACTGTTCAACTGTTTCCCAGCATACATAAGGGGGGATTACTAATAGACCCTGGTTGTCTTCAAGCACCCACTGGACAGGCATCTAAAGTCAGTACCTGACCAGCCGGGCTGTGGTTCGTACGTCAGTTTGCGTCCGGCCAGCAGTAACAGCCTGGTTGATCAGATCCTGATCCACCATGAAGTCTGGTCACAGACCGGGCCGCGGGGGCGTTGATCCCCGAAGCCCTCTCAGGTATACAGATACTTATTCCAAACTTAGAAAAATTCCTTATACTCTGTTTTCAGTAATTTTAATAAAACAATGAAACGGTTACTGAAAGGCTAGGTGAATTAAATAAAACTTCATGACCACCCATCCATCTTTACGTATATGCATTGAAATAAACTCACAAACCAGGTAATCCAGCGTGACCCATTATTAGTTCCATTGGTTCAGTTCCCAAAAAATTATCTAAATGGCTAGTAGATATGTTGAGCCCAATATCTGGAAAAAATCTAATTTCAATGTTTAAAACGAAATAGATTTAGTAGATAAATTTCCTCATTATCTAATATGCAAAGGGAAGATTGCATCTGTTATCACCCCAGTGAGATTTGTCTCTGTGTTTGTTATGATGTCCGGGGATGCCTCGGTGATTCTTTCCTGCCATTCCTCATTCTGATTTGTAATTCCATCTGCATTGGTGTACTATACCTTCAGCTTCCTTTCTAGAACTGTATTCTGGGTTATGGCTTGGGTTGGTGTAGGCTGTGGGTGTGGTAGGCAGGTCTGGATATTATTGGCTGCTGTTGTGGTGGTATTTGTGGGGGGGAGGGGGGAAGTGTGTAGTGTGCCCCGTTCTTGTTATTGTGTTTGTTTGGTGGGGTGAAAGGGGGTTGAGCGGATTTTTGTGGCGGGTTTTTTATTTGTGTCCCCCTTTCCCCTTGTCTTCCTTGTCTGTGGTTACCTGTCCTTTCCCCTTTCCCTCGGCCCCTTTTCCCCCCCATCTCAGTTATTCCCTTTTTTATTGTGTTGTGTGGGGTTCACCTAACTGTGGTTGGGGGGGCCCGATTTATAACCCTCCCCCCCTTTCTTCACTGGCCACCCCCGGGTTTTTTTCCCTGTCCAGACTTTTCATACCTTTTTTAAAAGTTATGTGGGGATTCGCCAAAAAACTAGGGCCCCGGCCCATGATACCTCTTCAAATCACTTTTTCCCGGGGGAATACTGCTGTACCCAACTCCCCCCTTCAAGGTGGAACCCCGGGAGGGGGCGTACAGAGAACTTTCAAGCCACATGAAAAGGGGCCCTAAATTTGGGAATTTTAAAGGGCCCCTTGACCTTTTTTCCCGGAACGGGGAGAGAAATGCATGATAAAACACTTTAAAGGGCCCCTGGAAGGTTTCCAAACCGCACCCAAATCCCCCCCTATGAATAAAAAAGACGGACAGGATAAAACATTCCCCGAAAAAGGGGGGGCCCCCGAGCCCCTGAGAAAAAACACCATGTGTCCGGGGTCCAAGAGGGGTTCAAGTCCGTACTTAATTGGGATTCCAAAAGGGGCCCCTGGCTGTTTCAAAAGGCCGGACCCCCAAAGTCAGTCCGACCAACCGTGTGGTTTCTTCCCCCAGTTTGGGGTGCGGCCGGCAAAAGCCTGGTTGCCGGATCCCCCGGAGGGCTGGCCCCAAAACCGGGGCCGGGGGGGCTTGCCCCCCAAACCCCCCCCCGTCTCCGGGAAAACCACTCCCCAGTTTCCCTTTTCCGCAACCCCCATTTAAAGAAATTTCCCCTTAACATCCCTGTGACTCATCTATTTTTCCAATTTTTAATTTTCCCCTTTTTTGTCCCATCTCTGGAACATCCTGTCTTTTCCCTTTTCAATTTCCCCCCTCAGTTTTTTTTTTTATCATGCCCCTCTTCCCCCCTGTCCTCCAGCGTTGGGGGTTGTTTTTTCCAACCTCTCTTTTTTTGGACTTTTTCTCTGGAACAAAATCTTGTTTAAAAATTTAAAATTTTGTAATTTCCCTTTCGTGCTTGGTGGTGGGGTTCCCCAAAAGGTGCTGATACCCAATATGGGCCTAATTTTCCGGTTGGCTTTAACGATTTGTTACTGAGGTGTCGGAATTTTTTTCAGGTTTCAGTTACCCATTTTGCAGCAGTTATTTGGTTTATGTGCGCCTCAGGGGAAAAGTTAATTTAAAGGGGGGGTTTCAGTCTTTTCCCCAGATTGTACCGTTTGGGTTTTTTTTCTTTCCCCCCTCTTTGACTTTGCACTTGGTGGGGGTTTAAAATTGGGCCCGTTGCTGGGCCAGGCTTGCAGCCTGTCCAGATCCCTTGTTGTCCTGCCGATCCTCAGTCGATTGAATTTCTTGGGGTTTACATCGTGTGAAAACAAGGACACTTTAGGGGTTTCCTCAAGTCATTTGAACCGGTCTTGGAACCCCCCTTCGAAGGAAAACCCGGCCCGGGCCCACTCCAGTCCCCCCTCCATGACCCGCTGTTGCGTTCCCCTGTGCTCCCATTTGTACTCCCATTTGTGGTTGCGGGGCGGGGCCCGCTCCCCGGGGCCCCCCCCTTCATTGATCGCTACTAGGTCCCTCTTCCCCCCCCTCCTTTTCTTTTATACCCCGTCTTTCCCAAGGGGGTTTTTTGAGCTGGTGGGGGTTTGATCTAGGGAAAAATTTGGTTTTTGCTCCAGTTTCCCCGAATTGCCTGAAACCTTCCACATCCCCCCCCCCGGCGCTGCATAATCCTACGGGTTTAGCCCCCCTTATTATAATAATAATATACCCGTCTTAAAAAATGATGGTTCCTGGCCCCACGTCACTTGCCAGACAATTCCCCCTTCCCCACAACTCGACTGGAGAAATATTTCCTAACATCCCCTTTAATCATCTAGGCTTTAACCCCAATTTGACCCCCCTTTTTCGTGTTCCATCCCGGGAAAAATTTTTCTCTGTCCCCCTTTTATTCCCCAGTATTTTGATGTCGTTATCATGTCTTCCCCCCTTCCTGTCCTGTGAGGGGTATGTTTGCTTGTTTGTGGAGTGTGGGGTTAGGGGGAAGGGGAATTTTTTATAGTTAGCTAACTGTTTTTTTTGAATGTGTTCTTTTTATAAGTGTCATAACTTTCGTTTGCAGTATTTCAATGGGGTTTTACTTTATCAACTTTTAGAACTGTCGTCTAAAGTATTTATACTTAATTGTCTTTCAATACCTGATACACTTAGACACTTGTTTAACAGCTTTTTTCTTATTTTTTTGCGTATGTAAAAGGGGAGGTCCTTGTTTTGGGCATGAGCCCCCGGGGTGACATCTCATAACTCCTTTTTCCCAAAATATATCATTTTTTCCCCGGAGCGAGCGGAAGACAGTGGGACCCCCCAACTCTGTTATTTTCTTCTCCAGCCAAAAAACCCCCCAACCTTTAGTGGCCTTTCTTTAGAACCCCCACAACCACCCGACCCCAGAATGACCAAGAAAACCAACAATGGGGAAACCACTGAAAAATTTTCGATCCAAATTAGGTGCCCCAAAAAACCCCTTTTAACGAGCACCCCCCAAAAAGCTCTGAGCAACTTT
>WNWK01018919.1:0-38902 GCA_009830355.1 Cherax destructor | reverse complement strand
CCAGCTGTTTCACAATCATTTCGCTAGTGACTGTGATATTACATAATTTATCTTCTTCTGGGCCTCTGTAAAAATTAATTACTGGGATATTATTAATGTCTTCCTGTGTGAAAACCGAGAGAAAATAATTATTAAAAATAGAGCACATATCATTCTCCTTATCAGTAAGATGCCCAAAGTTATTTTTAAGGGGACCTATCTTATAAGAACATAAGAACATAAGAAAGGAGGAACACTGCAGCAGGCCTGTTGGCCCATACTAGGCAGGTCCTTCACAATCCATCCCACTAACAGAATAATTGACCAACCTAATTTTCAATTCTACCCAAGAAATAAGCTTTGAAGATTCTATTAACTCAAGTGCGAGTCCCACTCAAATCCAACCCCTCTCACTCATGTATTTATCCAACCTAAATTTGAAACTACCCAAGGTCCTAGCTTCAATGACCCTACTAGGCAGACTGTTCCACTCATCAACTACCCTATTGCCAAACCAATATTTTCCTATATCCTTTCTAAATCTAAACTTATCCAATTTGAATCCATTATTGCGGGTTCTCTCTTGGAAGATATCCTCAGACCTTATTTATATCCCCTTATTAATACCCATCTTCCACTTATATACCTCGATCATGTCTCCCTCATTCTTCGTCTTACAAGTGAATGTAATTTAAGGGTCTTCAATCTTTCTTCATACGGAAGATTTCTAATGCTATGAATTAACTTTGTCATTCGTCGCTGAATGTTTTCTAACAATTTATATCCATTCTGTAAAATGGAGACCAGAACTGAGCTGCATAATCTAGGTGAGGCCTTACTAATGATGTATAAAGCTGTAATATAACCGCTGGACTTCTGTTGCTTACACTTCTTGATATAAATCCCAGTAATCTATTTGCTTTATTTCTTACGCTTAGGCATTGCTGACTTGGTTTGAGGTTGCTGCTTACCATAACCCCCAGATCCTTTTCGCATTCTGTACGGCTGAGTGTTTAATACATCCATCCTAACTGGTGTTGTGCCAGAGATGTGGAAGATAGCTAATGTAGTTCCTATATTCAAATCAGGGGATAAGTCAATTCCATCAAATTATCGTCCAATAAGCCTCACATCTATAGTAGGCAAATTATTAGAATCAATTATAGCTGATATTATTAGAAGTCACCTTGAAGAACATAATTTGATTAATGAATCTCAGCATGGGTTCACGAGAGGTCGTTCCTGCCTAACAAATTTACTGACGTTTTTCAATAAAACATTTGAGGCAGTAGACAGTGATAAAGAATATGATATAGTTTACTTGGATTTCAGTAAGGCCTTCGATAGAGTACCTCACAAGAGACTCTTAAGAAAGGTGGCAGTTCATGGTATAGGAGGTAAAGTTCTAGCATGGATAGAGGCATGGCTTACCAATAGAAAGCAGAGAGTTTCCATTAATGGGGTCAAATCTGAATGGGGATTAGTCACTAGTGGCGTTCCACAAGGATCAGTTTGGGCCCATTGTTTTCATAATTTACATAAATGACCTTGATGAAGGAATTGCAAGTGACATGAGTAAATTTGCTGATGATACAAAAATAGGCCGTATAATTCATTCTGAGCAGGATACCAGTGAACTCCAGGAGGATTTGGACAAATTAATGTCTTGGTCTGAAAAGTGGCAGATGAAGTTCAATGTGGACAAGTGTAAGGTGCTAGTCGTTGGTAATGAAAATATCCCTCGAATTTATAAACTAGGTGAAGTAGAGCTTGATCATACAGAATGTGAAAAAGACTTGGGAGTCATGGTAAGCAGAAATCTAAAGCCAAGACAACAGTGCCTAAGTGTGCGCAATAAGGCTAACAGATTACTAGGATTTATTTCAAGAAGTATAAGCAACAGAAGTCCAAAGTTATTTTACAGCTCTATACATCACTAGTGAGACCTCATTTGGATTATGCAGCTCAGTTTTGGTCACCTTACTACAGGATGGATATAGATTCATTGGAGAACATACAAAGAAGAATGACTAAAATGATTTACAGTATAAGAAATCTCTCGTATGAAGATAGACTTAGAGCGTTGAATCTCCACTCTCTGGAGAGGCGTAGAATGAGGGGAGATATCATCGAGGTGTACAAGTGGATGATGGGTATAAACAAAGGAGATATTAATAAAATACTGAGGATATCGAACCAAGTAAGAACCAGAAATAACGGATTTAAATTGGATAAATTTAGATTTAGAAAGGACATAGGCAAGTACTGGTTTTCGAACAGAGTTGTAGATGCGTGGAACAATCTTCCGAGTAGGGTGATAGAGGCTAGGACCTTGGGTGGATTTAAAAAGAGATTGGACAAATATATGAGTGGGAGGGGCTGGGTTTGATTAGTGTCGTGAGTACGGGAATAAATTCTTAGGTAGTGGTGGTTTTGATAAGGACCTGCCTTGTATGGGCCAGTAGGCCTTCTGCAGTGTTCCTCCATTCTTATGTTCTTATGTTAACATTATTAAGCTGGTAGGTGCTAGGGTTATGAACATTCCCGAGCTTTAGAACTTTGCATTTATCTACATTGAACTGCATCTGCCATTTTTCTGACCAGGAATTGAGTTTTTCTAAATCCTCCTGAAGTTCCGTGACATCTACGTCTGAATCGATTATCCTACCTATCTTCGTGTCATCAGCGAATTTGCTCATATCACTAGTAATTCCCTCGTCAAGGTCATTTATATATATTATAAACAACAACGGGCCCAAAACCGATCCCTGTGGAACGCCACTTGTTACAGATCCCCACTCAGATTTAACCCCATTAATGCACACCCTCTGCTTCCTATTGGTGAGCCATGACTCGATCCATGAAAACACTTTTCCTCCAATGCCGTGAGCAGCCACTTTCTTTAACAGTCTCTGATGTGGTACTCTATCAAAAGCCTTACTAAAATCCAAATAAACAATATCGAATTCTTTATCATGATCAACTGCCTCAAAAGCCTTACTGAAAAAGTTAATAAATTAGTTAGGCAGGACGGCCCCTGGTGAATCCATGTTGAGTATCATTAATCAAATTATGCCTATCGAGATGGCTTCTTATGTTATCAGCTATAATCGACTCTAATAATTTGCCTACAATTGAAGTTAGACTTATTGGGCGGTAATTTGATGGTAACGACTTGTCCCCTGCTTTAAAAATAGGAATTACATTAGCCAATTTCACGTATCAGACACTACACCTGTTTGAAGAGATAGGTTAAAAATGTTAGTTAAGGGTTCACAGAGTTCAATTTTGCATTCCTTAAGAACCCTTGAAAAAGCTCATCAGGGCCTGGCGATTTATTTTGCTTCAAATGGTCTATCTGTTTGATAACCATTTCGCTAGTGACTGTGATACTACATAATTTATCTTCTTCAGGCCCACTAAAATACCTAATTCTTGGGATATTATTAGTGTCTTCCTGAGTGAAAACCGAGAGAAAATAATTATTAAAAATAGAGCACATTTCATTCTCTTTGTCAGTAAGATACCCATAATTATTTTTAAGGGGACCTATCTTATCTCTAACTTTTGTTCTATACACCTGGAAAAAACTTTTAGGGTTAGTTTTCGAATCCCTAGCAACTTTAATTTCGTAGTCCCGCTTAGCTTTTCTTATCCCCTTTTTAACGTCCCTCTTAATGTCAATATACTGATTCGTAAGATGACCCTCACCTCCTTTGATACGCCTATAAATTCCTTTCTTCTGCCCTAAAAGATATTTGAGCCTATTATTCATCCATTTTGGGTCATTTCTATTCGATCTAATTTCTTTATATGGGATAAATGTTCTTTGGGCAGCATGTATAGTGTTCAGAAAACTGTCATATTGATAGCTCTCTTCATTACCCCAGTCCACAGATGATAAGTGTTCTCTAAGTCCATTGTAATCTGCTAGCGAAAATCTGGGACCGTTACTGAGTTATTCCTACTATGAAACTTCCATTCAATGCCAAAGGTAATTGATTTGTGGTCGCTTGCGCGAGTTCCTCTGTAATTTCTAAATTATTAACAAGGGTTTCCTTGTTTGCCAGAACTAAGTCAAGCAGATTATTTCCCCTTGTAGGTTCTGTCACAAACTGCTTCAAAAAACAATCTTGAACTACTTCTAAGAAATCGTTAGATTCTAAATTCCCAGTCAAAAAATTCCAATCAATTTGACTAAAGTTGAAGTCACCCAGAATAACTACGTTATCGTGCATTGTGGCCTTAACAATTTCCTCCCATAGTAGTCTCCCTTGGTCCCTATCTAAGTTTGGGGGACGGTATATCACACCTAAAATTAATTTTTCATGCCCCTCTGAAAATTCTATCCAGACAGACTCTGTATGTGTAATTTCAGACTTTATTCCCTTTTTTATGCAACAGTTCAAGCGATCTCGGACAAACAGTGCCACTCCACCCCCCTTCCCGAAACTTCTGTCTACTTGGAACAATTTAAAACCCTGTATATGACATTCAGCAGGCAAGTCCCGATTTTTCATATTAAACCATGTTTCAGTTATTGCAAAAACATCAATATTACCTGTACTTGCAACTACTCTCAACTCGTCCATCTTATTCCTAGCACTACGACTATTGGTGTAATATACACTTAAAGACCCTCCTTTATCTTTACCCTTCCTGCTCATTTCTGCCTTTCCCTTATACCTATTACTGTCCTTGTCACCTAGTGCCACTGGCTTTCCAATATCCACCTTATTCTGCCTATTACTAGTTCCCCTAGAATTTATAACATTACTACACTGGGACTTCACTGTTTTCCCCCCATAACCCATACCACTAACTTTTTCTAGTTTAAAGCCCTAACAGCTCCCTCCACTGCAGTTGCCAGTGCCCCCACCCCAGACCTAGATAAGTGAATCCCATCCCTGGCATACATGTCATTTCTGCCATAGAAGAGGTCCCAGTTGTCAATGAATGTTACTGCATTTTCTATAAACCTGGAAAAAACTTTTTGGGTTAGTTTTTGAATCCCTAGCAACTTTAATTTCATAGTCCCGTTTAGCTTTTCTTATTCCCTTTTTAACGTCCCTCTTAATGTCAGTATACTGATTTATAAGATGACCCTCACCTCTTTTTATGCGCCTATAAATTCCTTTCTTCTGCCCTAAAAGATATTTGAGCCTATTATTCATCCATTTTGGGTCATTTCTACTTGATCTAATTTCTTTATACGGGATAAATGATCTTTGGGCAGCCTGTATAGTGTTAAGAAAACTGTCATATTGATACCCCTCTTCTTCACCCCAGTCCACAGTTGATAAGTGTTCTCTAAGTCCATTATAATCTGCTAAGCGAAAATCTGGGACCATTACTGAATTATCCCTACTATCATACATCCATTCAATGCTAAAGGTAATTGACTTGTGGTCGCTTGAGCCGAGTTCCTCTGTAATTTCTAAATTATTAACAAGGGTTTCCTTGCTTGCCAGAACCAAGTCAAGTAGGTTATTTCCCCTTGTAGGTTCTGTTACAAACTGCTTCAAAAAGCAATCCTGAACTACTTCTAAAAAGTCGTTAGATTCTAAATTCCCTGTCATGAAATTCCAATCAATCTGACTAAAGTTAAAGTCCCCTAGAATTACTACGTTATCGTGTCTTGTGGCCTTAACAATTTCCTCCCAAAGTAGTCTCCCTTGTTCCCTATCTAAGTTTGGAGGACGGTAAATCACGCCTAAAATCAATTTTTCACACCCCTCTGAAAATTCTATCCAGACAGACTCTGTATGTGTTAATTCAGACTTTATACCCGTAAACTAGACACATATGCAACACTTGGGTATCTTTATTGAGGAAACGTTTCGCCACACAGTGGCTTCATCAGTCCATACAAAGGAGAATCGTGAAGAACAGGAGGAGTGTGAGGTTGTCAGGCCCTCAATCTTGAGGGCCCGACCTACTTCCACATTGAACAAATGTGACACCTCCTACAACTGCTGCACCTCTCCTGTCTACAGTATAAAAGCTCACTCTGCTCATATGCTGTTATTCTATTCAAGATTGATGGACTGAAAACATCTACTCAAGATTGAGGGCCTGACAACCTCACACTCCTCCTGTTCTTCACGATTCTCCTTTGTATGGACTGATGAAGCCACTGTGTGGCGAAACGTTTCCTCAATAAAGATACCCAAGTGTTGCATATGTGTCTAGTTTACCAACTCGTCGGTTCTCTGAACCATTCATTCACACGTATGTGTAGTGTTCGTCTCTGTCACCTCTTCGTCAGGTCTTCGTTTGCTGCATTCACCTTATGATGCCAAGACTTAAAGAAAGTACTTGGTAGGGTTGTTGTTGTTGATGATGAATGGTTCAGAGAACAGACAAGTTTTTGGTACCTTTATTAAGGAAGCGTTTTGCCACTCAGTGGCTTCGTCAGTCCTATACAAAGAAGAATTGTGAAGATCAGAAGGAGTTTGAGGTAATCATTCCATCAGTCTATTCAAGATTAATGGACTGATTGCATCGCCTCCAGGCTGAGGGGCTGATTACCTTAAACTCCTTCTGATCTTCACAATTCTTCTTTGTATAGGACTGATGAAGCCACTGTGTGGCGAAACGTTTCCTCAAAGATATCCAAGTGTTGTACATGTGTCTAATTCATCAAGGTTGGTGTTGTTGTTAGTTATGTGGTTGGTGAGCGACCATGTATTGCTGGCACAGTGTCTTTCATTCTCACCCACCCTGGCACTACGTCAAGACCTTCCTGGCACTACGTCAAGACCTTCCTCCAGTGTGACCACGCCTTCCTAGGACTACGTCAAGACTTTCCTCCAGGGACCACGCACCTTCCTGGGACTACGTCAAGACCTTCCTCCAGGAACCACGCACCTTCCTGGGACTACGTCAAGACCTTCCTCCAGGGACCACGCACCTTCCTGGGACTACGTCAAGACCTTCCTCCAGGGACCACGCACCTTCCTGGAACTACGTCAAGACCTTCCTCCAGGAACCACGCACCTTCCTGGAACTACGTCAAGACCTTCCTCCAGGGACCACGCACCTTCCTGGAACTACGTCAAGACCTTCCTCCAGGAACCACGCACCTTCCTGGAACTACGTCAAGACCTTCCTCCAGGAACCACGCACCTTCCTGGAACTACGTCAAGACCTTCCTCCAGGGACCACGCACCTTCCTGGGATTACGTCAAGACTTTCCTCCAGAGACCACGCACCTTCTTGGAACTACGTCAAGACCTTCCTCCAGGAACCACGCACCTTCCTGGAACTACGTCAAGACCTTCCTCCAGGAACCACGCACCTTCCTGGAACTACGTCAAGGCCTTCCTCCAAGAACCACGCACCTTCCTGGGACTACGTCAAGACCTTCCTCCAGGGACCACGCACCTTCCTGGGACTACGTCAAGACCTTCCTCCAGGGACCACGCACCTTCCTGGAACTACGTCAAGACCTTCCTCCAGGAACCACGCACCTTCCTGGAACTACGTCAAGACCTTCCTCCAGGGACCACGCACCTTCCTGGAACTACGTCAAGACCTTCCTCCAGGAACCACGCACCTTCCTGAACTACGTCAAGGCCTTCCTCCAAGAACCACGCACCTTCCTGGGACTACGTCAAGACCTTCCTCCAGGGACCACGCACCTTCCTGGGACTACGTCAAGACCTTCCTCCAGGGACCACGCACCTTCCTGGGACTACGTCAAGACCTTCCTCCAGGAACCACGCACTTTCCTGGAACTCACACATTTAAAACAAAAAAAGCTGAATATTTCCATCCATACACTGGGATGATCCTCAGTTCATTGTTATAATCATGGGGAAGCACTAAACCATCAGGGGTCATACACTTCTTGGGGAATGAGAGATGGGTGTGATTCAAGACTGGCAGGATACATCGGGGGTCAATGCCCCCTCTGTGACCAGGCCTCATGATGGCTCAGGGCCTGATCAACCAGGCTATTACTGGAAAAATAAACACATAAGCAGTATAATGTGATCCTTTATTGACAACGTTTCGCCCACGCAGTGGGCTTTATCGAGTCACAAACAGATCTACCTGGATACAAGATACATGAGTATTTATAGGATTTAGTCATGTGGAGAATGTTGGGTCAGGTGGAGAATGCTGATGTGACAGTCTTCAAAGTAGGGTGATAGTTACAATTTTGGGGAACATAAAAAGAGATTGGACAAGTATAAGAACATAAGAAAGGAGGAACATTGCAACAGGCCTACTGGCCCATACTTGGCAGGTCCATGTCAAAACCAACCCACCAACACCAACAGCATATGGGTAGACCTTCTGCAGTGTTCCATTCTTAAGTTCTATGTGGATAGCGATGAAGAAGTTTCTTGGCAATAGGTTCAGCTATGTTGTAGAAGCCGTTGTTCTGGTTGAAGTTGTTGGATATACAGATAAGTGATGATTCCAGGATTCTTCGGTATTGTGTGTTGTCTTCTCTGGCGATGAGTCTTGCGTTTCTGTAGTTGATTAAATGGTTGTATCTTGTATCCAGGTAGATCTGTTTGTGACTCGATAAAACCCACTGCGTGGGCGAAACGTTGTCAATAAAGGATCACATTATACTGCTTATGTGTTTATTTTTCCATTGTGTCGGTATTTTATACCATTTATTTCCATCAGGCTATTACTGTTGGCCGCACGTAAACCGACGTACGAACCACAGCCCGGCTGATCAGGTACTGACTTCAGGTGCCTATCCAAAGCCTTCTTGAAGACAACCAGGGGTCTATTGGTAATCCCCATTATGTATGTGATATCAGTCACACACTTGCACTATCAGTGCATCTTTCAAGTCTTATACCCCCACACACAACAGAGAGATATCTTCTGGTTGAACACACTGAGAATGTGTGAGGGTTCGAACACTGGTTCTTACATGTGGCAGGCTCAGCGTTGTTGCCCGTAAACCACCGAGCTTATATTAGGACGATTTTACAAACAGCACTTATGTAATAGGTTTGCAGCTGGTATAAACTGTCAGTGAAATGCAGGGGCGCCGTGGGCACAATGAGAGAGCATTGTATCAACATCCGTGGTCGCAGACTTTTAAACATCTTACCAGAAGATTTCAGAAACACTGCTAGAACAAGCGCAGAAATTTTCTAGAGGAAACTGGACAAGCATCTCCACTAAGTGTCGGATCAACCAGACTGTGATGAATAAATGGGCTAGCGACTGCGAGCAGCAATAACATGGTTAGGCAAGCACCAAACAAGCGTGACCCAGGACTGGGTTGCAGGACTAGGAAAACTCCCAAAAAGCATCAAAGGTCACAGAAGTGATATTTACAAAATCATCCTATTGTAATTTCGGTGGGTGAATGGCAGCATCATTGGGCCTGTTACATGTAAGGGATTCTTTCTGTTTACTGACAGTTTCTTATTACGACTTATTTTGAGTTTAAATACTAAACTAAATTGTGCATGGCCGCAGGTGGAGTCATCTGAATCCCGAGTCTCTCTAAACAAGAGTGGGTCAGCGGGTGTTCAACTTAGTCAACTTATCTCAGTTTTGAGTCTAAGTTTGGACCGTTCTGGTTATATACTGGCTGTTAATTCGCTCCGTTAAACTTGCTAAATGCAAGTTTAGAAAACTTTGCTAGGTCCCATGTAGAGGACAGGGAAGTTTGTAGATTATCAGTCGTCCCTTTTACTTCTCTCCCCTTCTCTCTAAATATAGCAGTAGAAAGGCAGTCATTAACTGTAGATGAGTGAGTATAAGAGGGGACGGTGTGCTGAACAACTCTATCCAGTATGTGCTATGAAGAGACACAGTGATCTCCATACAGTGTGAGCTGTCAGTGTCCCTATAAACCTCGTACAATGTGAGCTGTCAGTGTCCCTATAAACCTCATACAGTGAGCTGTCAGTGTCCCTAGAGAGCTTGTGGTCACCCTAGATAGTGGTGACACTGACACCCTAGATAATGGTGAGGTTTGCTGCAGCTAATATCTGTTTTGCTGCTGCTGCTGCTGCTGCTGTTTGTACAGCTGGCGAACTTGTTTGCGAAAGTCGGGGTGCTGTTTGTGGAGCTAGTGCAGCTGTTGCTGCACCTGGTGCCAGTGATGTTGGAGAAGTTGGTGTGTTTAGTATCAGTAGTAGCGTTGGCACTATCCTCATGAGGGTTCTTGATCCGAGGAACAAGACTTGCCCTCCGGTTCCTTGAATCGAACCTAAGTTCCTCCCATTCTCCACGTGCTGTCTTCTGCAAGTTTAGTAGTTTCCCAAGATACGATTTAATAATAATACAACGGTGGTTGTAATTATCTGTTTAAAATTCCCCTTATGAATGGCGGGAGGGTTTTGAAAAGCCTTGGTCCTACACTCAGCGTTTAAGTTCTGCCTGTGTACTCATTGCGCCCTTTACTGCTTTTCAGTAACTGTATTTTGCACCGTCTGCCAAACCTCTTGCTTTTGTAGGGTGTAACTGCGAATA
Organism: Cherax destructor; assembly: GCA_009830355.1. Classification (NCBI taxonomy): domain Eukaryota; kingdom Metazoa; phylum Arthropoda; class Malacostraca; order Decapoda; family Parastacidae; genus Cherax; species Cherax destructor. The sequence continues at coordinate 28,462 of WNWK01018919.1, read as the reverse complement.
GGATATTTGGAACCAGTCCCAGCGGGACTTTCCAGGTGTAGATCATGCATCTTTCTCGCCTCTGTTGCAAGTAGAGTTAGGGAGACTTAAGACATTTCCAATAATTTAGGAACCTGACTGAACTTTTGCAGGCAGTTGAGGTTCACCGCATATTCTCCAGGTCTGCAAACTCTTGTATTAAATGGAGCTGTTAAGAGTACAGTAGTAATCTCCAGCCTAGAGAGTTCAGGTGACTTTAATGTTATCACTAGTTTGGCATCTCTTGTTTTGAAAGTTCTAGTTATCCAGTTTCCTTGCGTTTGTGATAACATTGTTGTGATCCTTAAGTGTTCTCCTAACATTCTCACTCCTAATCTCTCGAGAGACTTAGGAGTGAGAATGTTAGATCTTATACTCAGTAATAGTTCTTAATTCTTTAACGTTACATAGCAAAGTGAAATGTATCCTCATTGAACATGTCAGTGACCTACTGAAAGAATTGGTTTATTTCAGCTTAGACGTTTTGCTGTGTCCTCAGTGGATGCTACGGTTTATGTTTTATGTTTGGTATGAGAATGTGGGTGAGCACTGTGCTGTGACGAACACAGTGTGGGTGAGCACTGCTTTGACGAACACAATGTGGGTGAGCACTGTGCTTTGACGAACACAATGTGGGTGAGCACTGCTTTGACGAACACAATGTGGGTGAGCACTGCTTTGACGAACACAATGTGGGTGAGCACTGCTTTGACGAACACAATGTGGGTGAGCACTGCTTTGACGAACACAATGTGGGTGAGCACTGCTTTGACGAACACAATGTGGGTGAGCACTGCTTTGACGAACACAATGTGGGTGAGCACTGTGCTTTGACGAACACAATGTGAGTGAGCACTGTGCTGTGACGAACACAATGTGGGTGAGCACTGTGCTGTGACGAACACAATGTGGGTGAGCACTGTGCTTTGACGAACACAATGTGGGTGAGCACTGTGCTTTGACGAACACAATGTGGGTGAGCACTGTGCTTTGACGAACACAATGTGGGTGAGCACTGTGCTGTGACGAACACAGTGGGTGAGCACTGTGCTTTGACGAACACAATGTGGGTGAGCACTGTGCTTTGACGAACACAATGTGGGTGAGCACTGTGCTGTGACGAACACAATGTGGGTGAGCACTGTGCTGTGACGAACACAATGTGGGTGAGCACTGTGCTGTGACGAACACAATGTGGGTGAGCACTGTGCTTTGACGAACACAATGTGGGTGAGCACGGCTGCAAAAGTGAGCCTGTGCTTGACGAACACAATGGTGGCACTGTGTGTGAAATGTGACACTGTGCTGTGACGAACACAGTGTGGTGAGCACTGTGTTGACAACACAATGTGGGTGAGCACTGTGCTGTGACGAACACAATGTGGGAGAGCACTGTGCTTTGACGAACACAATGTGGGTGAGCACTGTGCTGTGACGAACACAGTGTGGGTGAGCACTGTGCTGTGAGAACACAATGGGGTAACTGTGCTGTGACGACACAGGTGGGTGAGCACTGTGCTGTGACGAACACAATGTGGGTGAGCACTGTGCTGTGACGAACACAGTGTGGGTGAGCACTGTGCTGTGACGAACACAATGTGGGTGAGCACTGTGCTGTGACGAACACAATGTGGGTGAGCACTGTGCTGTGACGAACACATGTTTTTCCTCTGGTAGCCTCATTTTATTTTTTTGTTCACTTTTTTAATTCATTTTTTTAGGAAGTTAGGAATCCATCTGCATACTTTTCCATTTACTTCTTTTGAGCGCGTTTTGTGCAGCAAAACGCGCTCAAAAGCTGTTACTGGTGGCATTACTGATGGCACTGGTGGTATTACTGGTGGCATTACTGATGGCACTGGTGGTATTGCAGATGGCACTGGTGGTATTACTGATGGCACTGGTGATTGAGCACTGGATTACTGATGGCACTGGTGGTATTACTGATGCATGGTGATACTCGATGGCACTGGTGGATTACTGGTGGCACTGGTGGATTACTGATGGCACTGGTGGTATACTGATGGCACTGGTGATTCTGATGGCACTGGTGGTATTACTGATGGCACTGGTGGATTACTGATGGCACTGGTGGATTACTGATGGCACTGGTGGTATTACTGATGGCACTGGTGGTATTGCTGATGGCACTGGTGGTATTACTGATGGCACTGGTGGTATTACTGATGGCACTGGTGGTATTACTGATGGCACTGGTGGTATTACTGATGGCACTGGTGGTATTACTGGTGGCATTACTGATGGCACTGGTGGTATTACTGGTGGCATTACTGATGGCACTGGTGGTATTACTGATGGCACTGGTGGTATTGCTGATGGCACTGGTGGTATTACTGATGGCACTGGTGGTATTACTGATGGCACTGGTGGCATTACTGATGGCACTGGTGGTATTACTGGTGATGCTGGTGGTATTACTGGTGTCACTGGTGGTATTACTGGTGATGCTGGTGGTATTACTGGTGTCACTGGTGGTATTACTGGTGGCACTGGTGGCATTACTGATGGCACTGGTGGTATTGCTGATGGCACTGGTGGTATTGCTGATGGCACTGGTGGTATTACTGATGGCACTGGTGGTATTACTGATGGCACTGGTGGCATTACTGATGGCACTGGTGGTATTACTGGTGGTGCTGGTGGTATTACTGGTGGTGCTGGTGGTATTACTGGTGATGCTGGTGGTATTACTGGTGATGCTGGTGGTATTACTGGTGTCACTGGTGGTATTACTGTGGCACTGGTGGTATTACGGTGATGCCTGGTGGTATTACTGGTGTCACTGGTGGTATTACTGGTGGCACTGGTGGTGGTGCTGGTGGTATTACTGGTGGCACTGGTGGTATTACTGGTGGTGCTGGTGGTATTACTGGTGGCACTGGTGGTATTACTGGTGGCACTGGTGGTATTACTGGTGGCACTGGTGGTATTACTGATGATGCTGGTGGTATTACTGGTGTCACTGGTGGTATTACTGGTGGCACTGGTGGTGGTGCTGGTGGTATTACTGGTGGCACTGGTGGTATTACTGGTGGTGCTGGTGGTATTACTGGTGTCACTGGTGGTATTACTGGTGGCACTGGTGGTATTACTGGTGATGTTGGTGGTATTACTGGTGTCACTGGTGGTATTACTGGTGGCACTGGTGGTATTACTGTTGGCACTGGTGGTATCACTTGTGGCACTGGTGCAGTGATGGTGGTGCTCATGGTAGTGTTGCAGAGACAAGATATAATGTATAGAAAGTTGCAGTGAATGGTGTACATTTTCATTAAAGAAAATCAATGTTGTGTAGGGGAGAAGAGTGAGTCACTAGTGTGGTGATGTAGTGATGAGTTAGTCACTAGTGTGGTGATGTAGTGATGAATTAGTCACTAGTGTGGTGATGTAGTGATGAGTTAGTCACTAGTGTGGTGATGTAGTGATGAGTTAGTCACTAGTGTGGTGATGTAGTGATGAGTGAGTCACTAGTGTGGTGATGTAGTGATGAATTAGTCACTAGTGTGGTGATGTAGTGATGAGTTAGTCACTAGTGTGGTGATGTAGTGATGAGTTAGTCACTAGTGTGGTGATGTAGTGATGAGTGAGTCACTAGTGTGGTGATGTAGTGATGAATTACTGTGTGTAGTGATGAGTCACTAGTGTGGTGATATAGTGATGAGTGAGTCACTAGTGTGGTGATATAGTGATGAGTCACTAGTGTGGTGATATAGTGATGAGTCACTAGTGTAGTGATGAGTCACTAGTGTGGTGATGTAGTGATGAGTGAGTCACTAGTGTGGTGATACAGTGATGAGTCACTAGTGTAGTGATGAGTGAGTCACTAGTGTGGTGATGTAGTGATGAGTGAGTCACTAGTGTGGTGATGTAGTGATGAGTGAGTCACTAGTGTGGTGATGTAGTGATGAGTGAGTCACTAGTGTGGTGATGTAGTGATGAGTTAGTCACTAGTGTGGTGATGTAGTGATGAGTGAGTCACTAGTGTGGTGATGTAGTGATGAATTAGTCACTAGTGTGGTGATGTAGTGATGAGTTAGTCACTAGTGTGGTGATGTAGTGATGAGTTAGTCACTAGTGTGGTGATGTAGTGATGAGTGAGTCACTAGTGTGGTGATGTAGTGATGAATTACTGTGTGTAGTGATGAGTCACTAGTGTGGTGATATAGTGATGAGTGAGTCACTAGTGTGGTGATATAGTGATGAGTCACTAGTGTGGTGATATAGTGATGAGTCACTAGTGTAGTGATGAGTCACTAGTGTGGTGATGTAGTGATGAGTGAGTCACTAGTGTGGTGATACAGTGATGAGTCACTAGTGTAGTGATGAGTGAGTCACTAGTGTGGTGATGTAGTGATGAGTGAGTCACTAGTGTGGTGATGTAGTGATGAGTGAGTCACTAGTGTGGTGATGTAGTGATGAGTCACTAGTGTGGTGATGTAGTGATGAGTGAGTCACTAGTGTGGTGATGTAGTGATGAGTGAGTCACTAGTGTGGTGATGTAGTGATGAGTGAGTCACTAGTGTGGTGATGTAGTGATGAGTGAGTCACTAGTGTGGTGATGTAGTGATGAGTGAGTCACTAGTGTGGTGATGTAGTGATGAGTGAGTCACTAGTGTGGTGATGTAGTGATGAGTGAGTCACTAGTGTGGTGATGTAGTGACGAGTTACTATGTGTAGTGATGAGAGTCACTAGTGTTGTGATATAGTGATGAGTGAGTCACTGGTGTGGTGATGTGATGAGTTACTGTGTGTGGTGATGAGTGAGTCACTAGTGTGATGTAGTGATGAGTTACTATGTGTGGTGATGAGTGAGTCACTAGTGTGGTGATATAGTGATGAGTGAGTCACTAGTGTGATGTAGTGATGAGTGAGTCACTAGTGTGGTGTTGAGGGTGTAGTGTTGTGGTTGTTGAGGGTGTAGTGTGGTAATGTTGTGGTTGTTGAGGGTGTAGTGTGGTAATGTTGTGGTTGTTGAGGGTGTAGTGTGGTAATGTTGTGGTTGTTGAGGGTGTAGTGTGGTAATGTTGTGGTTGTTGAGGGTGTAGTATGGTAATGTTGTGGTTGTTGAGGGTGTAGTGTGGTAATGTTGTGGTTGTTGAGGGTGTAGTATGGTAATGTTGTGGTTGTTGAGGGTGTAGTATGGTAATGTTGTGGTTGTTGAGGGTGTAGTATGGTAATGTTGTGGTTGTTGAGGGTGTAGTATGGTAATGTTGTGGTTGTTGAGGGTGTAGTGTGGTAATGTTGTGGTTGTTGAGGGTGTAGTGTAGTAATGTTGTGGTTGTTGAGGGTGTAGTGTGGTAATGTTGGGGTTGTTGAGGGTGTAGTGTGGTAATGTTGTGGTTGTTGAGGGTGTAGTGTGGTAATGTTGTGGTTGTTGAGGGTGTAGTGTAGTAATGTTGTGGTTGTTGAGGGTGTAGTATGGTAATATTGTGGTTGTTGAGGGTGTAGTATGGTAATGTTGTGGTTGAGGGTGTAGTGTGGTAAGGTGGTTGTGGTTGAGGGTGTAGTGTGGTAAGGTGGTTGTGGTGGTGTGGTTGTTGAGAGTCCTGGTGCATAACTTAATGTGTGTTGATAGTGGAGGAAGGAGTGAGCACAAGGAACACCCATGATGGTCTTGGTTGTGGTCACTGATGGATGGGTGTCATAATACTGGCCTGAGGCGGGAGTCTCCTGATAATGATCCTCCATGACTACCTTCCACCAAAACACTGCTGCCTCTTTCCTTACACTGCAACGTTACTTATTCAGTGTTGCGTTGGTGGTATATTGCAGCTCCTAATACCGTTGTTTTTCCCTAGTTGCTAACACGAGTAACGCATTAGGTGTGTTACACTGGCTTACGTTACCTCGAGATATCCTTACCGTGAATGCAGTTTCTTATCACTGAATATTTGCTGTTAACGCGAATTTATGATACTTAACAGTAATTAAACTAAAATACCGTCTGCGGTCTGGGTTAAACTCCAGCTGTGATTTATCGTGTGTATGTGTGTGTAGTCACCTATATGTACTTGCAAGGGTTGATTTACAGCTCCTGATTTTGTGTGTGTATGTTTGTGTGTTCATATGTATATTTGTATGGGTGTAATATAAAGTATTTTTATGGTATACTCTGAGAGTACACCATTCTTAACTCTGCATCAACACGGGTATAAGCACTAAGTTACATAGAGTTAAGTTCACCTCATATTTATACTTTTGAAACAAAATATGCAGGAATGGGTTTACACGCATGTTTGATCAACAATAAAATTTATGTTTTGCACGACATTTGTGACGACTGTTTTTCTGCTTATAACACTAAAATGTTTTGTGTGCAAACTGGGGTGAAGTCTGTATTTAATGTATTTTATGAGTGCATTTATTATGTAGTGGATGATATCAGTGCTGACACCAGTGTATGTTTGGCAGACATGGGGTGGACACCTGCCTTGCTGCCTGATCAACACCAGTGTATGTTGTGTGCAGACATGGGGTGACACCTGCTTGCTGATCAACACAGTGTGTGTGCAGACATGGGTGGACACCTGCCTGCTGCCTGATCAACACTAGTGTATGTTTGGCAGACATGGGGTGGACACCTGCCATGCTGCCTGATCAACACAGTGTATGTTGTGTGGCAGACATGGTGGACACCTGCCTTGCTGCCTGATCACCAGTGTATGTTGTGTGGCAGACATGGGGTGGACACCTGCCTTGCTGCCTGATCAACACAGATGTTGTGTGGCAGACATGGGGTGACACCTGCCTTCTGCCTGATCAACACAGTGTAGTGTGGCAGACATGGGGTGGACACCTGCCTTGCTGCCTGATCAACACTAGTGTATGTGTGGCAGACATGGGGTGGACACCTGCCATGCTGCCTGATCAACCAGTGTATGTTGTGTGGCAGACATGGGGTGGACACCTGCCTTGCTGCCTGATCAACACCAGTGTATGTTGTGTGGCAGACATGGGGTGGACACCTGCCTTGCTGCCTGATCAACACCAGTGTATGTTGTGTGGCAGACATGGGGTGGACACCTGCCTTGCTGCCTGATCAACACCAGTGTATGTTGTGTGGCAGACATGGGGTGGACACCTGCCTTGCTGCCTGATCAACACCAGTGTATGTTGTGTGGCAGACATGGGGTGGACACCTGCCTTGCTGCCTGATCAACACTAGTGTATGTGTGGCAGACATGGGGTGGACACCTGCCTTGCTGCCTGATCAACACCAGTGTATGTTGTGTGGCAGACATGGGGTGGACACCTGCCTTGCTGCCTGATCATCATCATTGTATGTTGTGTGGCAGACATGGGGTGGACACCTGCCTTGCTGCCTGATCATCATCATTGTATGTTGTGTGGCAGACATGGGGTGGACACCTGCCTTGCTGCCTGATCAACACTAGTGTATGTTGTGTGGCAGACATGGGGTGGACACCTGCCTTGCTGCCTGATCAACACTAGTGTATGTTGTGTGGCAGACATGGGGTGGACACCTGCCTTGCTGCCTGATCAACATCATTGTATGTTGTGTGGCAGACATGGGGTGGACACCTGCCTTGCTGCCTGATCAACATCATTATATGTTGTGTGGCAGACATGGGGTGGACACCTGCCTTGCTGCCTGATCAACATCATTATATGTTGTGTGGCAGACATGGGGTGGACACCTGCCTTGCTGCCTGATCAACATCATTGTATGTTGTGTGGCAGACATGGGGTGGACACCTGCCTTGCTGCCTGATCAACATCATTATATGTTGTGTGGCAGACATGGGGTGGACACCTGCCTTGCTGCCTGATCAACACCCTCGTTGTGATGTTTAAGGATTTGCTTAGGTCTACCATTACTGGTAAGATTGTAATAGCTATGTGAATCTTTGGGGTGCAATTAGTAATAGGTTGACTGCTACAAAGTGTTGCTGTGGGCTGGGCTGTGCAGAACTAGTCTAAACTAGTCACACACACGTATACCTGATGATTTTAGTCAGTCAGGCTGTTGGTGCACGTTGTACATTGACGTAAGTAACCTGTTCAATTAAAAAATGGTTAAGAGGAATGTTGTCCAGTGTGGTTTAGTGATAGGTAATTCCCCTTATATATGAAGGGAGGGTATTGAAGAGCCTTGGATCTTTTAGCTTTATTGAGTTGTCTTTATTGTACTTATTGCATCTCTACTTATCACTACTGCAGAAATGTTTTGCACTTTCTGTCATGTCTTCCCTCTCGTGGAATTCATCATTTATAAAGCATTGCAAAATACCTCTACCACGATGGTTCAGTATCGTGTTGAGAAAGAGCTTAGATCTAGGTGAAATACCAGAGGTCTTAAAAAGTGTAGACAAAACCCCTTTGTATTAAAGGCAGCAGTAGTAAACATGGGAGATACGTGAAGGTACGTGGAAGATACGTGAAGGTACGTGGAAGATACGTGAAGGTACGTGGAAGATACGTGAAGGTACGTGGAAGATACGTGAAGGTACGTGGAAGATACTTGAGGACCTGGTCCCAAATCTGCGCCCTGTCATAACAATACTGGAGTGAGAGATATAGGAGACAATATACAATAAACCCAGTGAAATAGGGGACTCGTGGGCACACTAAGAGAACATTGTATCAACATCTGTGGTTCCAGTTTTTTAACATCTTACCAGAAGATACCAGAAACACTGCCGGAACAAATAAGAAAAGTCTTCAAAAGAAAACTGGAAAAGTACCTCTGCCAAGTTCCTGATCAGTCATCAAGCACCAAACAAGCCTGGCCTAGGGCCGGGCTGCTGAACAATGAAAACTCTTGAAACCCCATTAAAGGTATATAAAAAATAAGGTAATGAGTTATTTTATTGCGTAGATTAGAAACCGATCACCAGTATTTTCCAGGTATAACTTGTATGTCTCTCTTATATACCAGGAGTACAATTTCTCTCTTATATACCAGGAGTACAATTTCTCTCTTATATACCAGGAGTACAATTTCTCTCTTATATACCAGGAGTACAATTTCTCTCATATACCAGGAGTACAATTTCTCTCTCATATACCAGGAGTACAATTTCTCTCATATACCAGGAGTACAATTTCTTTCTCATATACCAGGAGTACAATTTCTCTCATATACCAGGAGTACAATTTGAGGTATTTTGTTATTTACAATAATTTAATTATAGGATAGATGGAATAATAAGAGATGTTGAACGTTTGTTTATCTTGAAATTTATCATTTATGTTATTAATCACTAGTGGTATTTCCTTGTAACTGATAATTCAGTTCCGAGATAAGGTGATAAGATAGTCATTGATAGCTACGGTAGTTCATGACTAGCATTGCAGAGTTGTGGAGACAAAACAGGTTCTGTACTGGCCACTAAGGTATTATACACACACAACCCGCACATATAAGAAAGAGAGGAGCTTACGACGACGTTTCGGTCCGACTTGGACCATTTACAAAGTCACACTAACACACAGGACAGGAAGAAGGGGTATTTATAGGCAGGCAGACAGGGGAGGGCACAAGAAAGTGGTGGAGGTAGTGGTGGTGTTACATCATGTGTATTGACATAGTGGTGGTGTTACATCATGTGTATTGACATAGTGGTGGTGTTACATCATGTGTATTGACATAGTGGTGGTTACATCTGTATATTGACATAGTGGTGGTGTTACATCATGTGTATTGACATAGTGGTGGTGTTACATCATGTGTATTGACATAGTGGTGGTGTTACATCATGTGTATTGACATAGTGGTGGTGTTACATCATGTGTATTGACATAGTGGTGGTGTTACATCATGTGTATTGACATAGTGGTGGTGTTACATCATGTGTATTGACATAGTGGTGGTGTTACATCATGTGTATTGACATAGTGGTGGTGTTACATCATGTGTATTGACATAGTGGTGGTGTTACATCATGTGTATTGACATAGTGGTGGTGTTACATCATGTGTATTGACATAGTGGTGGTGTTACATCATGTGTATTGACATGGTGGTGGTGTTACATCATGTGTATTGACATAGTGGTGGTGTTACATCATGTGTATTGACATGGTGGTGGTGTTACATCATGTGTATTGACATAGTGGTGGTGTTACATCATGTGTATTGACATGGTGGTGGTGTTACATCATGTGTATTGACATAGTGGTGGTGTTACATCATGTGTATTGACATGGTGGTGGTGTTACATCATGTGTATTGACATAGTGGTGCTGGATGAAGTGTGAAGAACCATAGGTATTACATGGAAGGTAGGCAGATGAATTTTCGCGTTCTTAACACACACAGCACAAAAAGTAGTAGTAAGCAGAGCAAAATCAAGCATCAGCCAGGTAAAAAGCTCAGTTCCCCAAGGCACTGTCTTGTAACCTCTGCTGTTTCTTAACCTCATAACGGACGTAGATAAAAACATCCGACACAGTTTTGTGTCATTATTTGCAGATGCCACCAAAATAAGCATAAGAGTCACAGTAGAAGACACTGAAAAATTACAGGAAGATATAAGCAGTGTTTTCTAGTGGGCAGTGGAAAACAATGCCCACTGGATGATAAGTTCCAACTGCTTAGGTATGTAAAGAATTAAGAAGTCAACAAATCAAAGAGAAATAGGGCCAGGGGTGACACTTTTCAAATCGCTAGTGCTCCCTTATTTGAAATATTGCTCAATGTTGACAGCCCCGTTCAGGGCACATCGACTCCAGGCCGAGGGACTGATTACCTCAAACTCCTCCTCTCCTTTCAACTTTCTACTTTGTATTGGACTGATGAAGCCACTGTGTGGCGAAACGTTTTCCTCAATAAAGATACCCAAGTGTTGCATATGTGTCTAATTTAACAACTTGTCGGTTCTTTGAACCATTCATCTACAAATACAGAGATCGTTTACGGCCCACTTAGAGCCAGTAAAGTATTTAAATTACTGGGAACGCCTTAAAGTCTTGAATATGTACTCAGGAGGAGAGAGAGATGCATGATAATATATACCTGGTCCCAAATCTGCACACGGCCATAACATACTGGAGAGAAAGATATGGGAAGAAGTGCAGAATAAACCCAGTGAAAGCAGGGCTGCGGTGGGCACAATAAGGAATATAGTATCAATATCCGTGGCTTCAGATTATGCAACATCTTAACAGAAAATATCAGAAACACGGCTGGAACAAGTGAAGAAGTTTTCAAGACGAAACTGGACAAGTATCTTAACCAGGTGGCAGATCAACCAGGCTGTGAAGGATATATAGGGATGCGGGCCACCCGCAGTAACAGCCTGATTGATCAGGCTAGCACCAGACGATCCTGGCCCATGGCTGGGCTCCGGAAGTAGAAAGACTCTTGAAACTCATTAAAGGTTAAGGTACACAGTGGCGTTGATGGCTGAAGTGTGTGTGTGTTGAGGTAGAAGACTCCGTTTCTATTTGTTTTGATGTCTCATACCCATTGTGGTCTTCCCTCTTGGCTTCCTCTGTGCCACCCCCTCTGCTACCCAGAACCAGACGACCGACCCCCTACCCTAGCAGCGTACCTCAGGTGAGGTTCCGCCACTACAGGTAAACAAATAAAGAGGGAGTAGATGGGGAAGTTTTGTTTGTGAGGGTATTAGTAAGAAGTTACCGGTGTTGTTGGTGCTGGGGATGTTGGTGGTGGTACCTGTAGTCAATTTCAGGGGTCACCACCCCCGCGGCTCTATCCCAGGGCAGGTGTGTCTGTTGCTGGCCTGATTGACTAGGCTGTTGGTGCCAGCCTCTTGCAGTCAAGTGTATGTGCCAGAGCCCGGCTGATCGGAAACTGACTTTAGGAATTCATGAAGTTCCCTCTTAAAGTCAGCCAGAGGCTTCTTGGAAATCCCCTTGTGCATGTTGAAGAGTTAAAATCCCCTTTACACTTATTGAGCTGTCTTACCGTACTTATTGAACCTTGCTTTTTATTGGAGGTATTTTGCTCAGTGGACCAAGCAACTTGATTTCAAATGGAGTGATTTCAACGTGCACATTTGGGACCAATTCCGCCAAAATTGCACTCTTTCTGGTTTACGTTCGAAGGCGTACAATTTGTATTGATAAAGCCACTGGAGGTTGAAACGTCTACAAATGAAGATACCCAGATGTTGCATATGTGTATAATTCTTCATGTCGTTATTATAGACCATTCATATCACACAATTATGTTGGCACACTAGATACCCACCAGTCTGTCTCACAAAGGAACATTGGATACATAACCAGCCTGCTTTATACTGTTATGTTGGACCACTGGATCCTGCTTCATACTGTTATGTTGGACCACTGGATCCTGCCTCATACTGTTATGTTGGACCACTGGATCCTGCCTCATACTGTTATGTTGGAACACTGGATCCTGCCTCATACTGTTATGTTGGAACACTGGATCCTGCCTCACACTGTTATGTTGGACCACTGGATCCTGCCTCATACTGTTATGTTGGAACACTGGATCCTGCCTCACACTGTTATGTTGGACCACTGGATCCTGCCTCATACTGTTATGTTGGACCACTGGATCCTGCCTCACACTGTTATGTTGGAACACTGGATCCTGCCTCACACTGTTATGTTGGACCACTGAATCCTGCCTCATACTGTTATGTTGGACCACTGGATCCTGCCTCATACTGTTATGTTGGAACACTGGATCCTGCCTCACACTGTTATGTTGGAACACTGGATCCTGCTTCATACTGTTATGTTGGACCACTGGATCCTGCCTCACACTGTTATGTTGGAACACTGGATCCTGCCTCACACTGTTATGTTGGATCACTGGATCCTGCTTCATACTGTTATGTTGGACCACTGGATCCTGCCTCATACTGTTATGTTGGACCACTGGATCCTGCCTCACACTGTTATGTTGGAACACTGGATCCTGCCTCACACTGTTATGTTGGAACACTGGATCCTGCTTCATACTGTTATGTTGGACCACTGGATCCTGCCTCACACTGTTATGTTGGAACACTGGATCCTGCCTCACACTGTTATGTTGGAACACTGGATCCTGCTTCATACTGTTATGTTGGACCACTGGATCCTGCCTCACACTGTTATGTTGGAACACTGGATCCTGCTTCATACTGTTATGTTGGACCACTGGATCCTGCTTCATACTGTTATGTTGGACCACTGGATCCTGCCTCATACTGTTATGTTGGAACACTGGATCCTGCCTCACACTGTTATGTTGGAACACTGGATCCTGCCTCATACTGTTATGTTGGAACACTGGATCCTGCCTCATACTGTTATGTTGGACCACTGGATCCTGCCTCATACTGTTATGTTGGATCACTGGATCCTGCTTCATACTGTTATGTTGGAACACTGGATCCTGCCTCATACTGTTATGTTGGAACACTGGATCCTGCCTCATACTGTTATGTTGGAACACTGGATCCTGCCTCATACTGTTATGTTGGAACACTGGATCCTGCCTCATACTGTTATGTTGGAACACTGGATCCTGCCTCATACTGTTATGTTGGATCACTGGATCCTGCCTCATACTGTTATGTTGGAACACTGGATCCTGCCTCACACTGTTATGTTGGAACACTGGATCCTGCCTCATACTGTTATGTTGGACCACTGGATCCTGCCTCATACTGTTATGTTGGAACAGTGGATCTTGCCTCATACTGTTATGTTGGACCACTGGATCCTGCCTCATACTGTTATGTTGGAACACTGGATCCTGCCTCATACTGTTATGTTGGACCACTGGATCCTGCCTCATACTGTTATGTTGGAACACTGGATCCTGCCTCATACTGTTATGTTGGACCACTGGATCCTGCCTCATACTGTTATGTTGGACTACTGGATCCTGCCTCACACTGTTATGTTGGAACACTGGATCTTGCCTCATACTGTTATGTTGGAACACTGGATCCTGCCTCACACTTATGTTGGAACACTGGATCTTGCCTCATACTGTTATGTTGGATCACTGGATCTTGCCTCACACTTATGTTGGAACACTGGATCCTGCCTCATACTGTTATGTTGGAACACTGGATCCTGCCTCACACTGTTATGTTGGAACACTGGATCTTGCCTCATACTGTTATGTTGGAACACTGGATCCTGCCTCATACTGTTATGTTGGAACACTGGATCCTGCCTCATACTGTTATGTTGGAACACTGGATCCTGCCTCATACTGTTATGTTGGAACACTGGATCCTGCCTCATACTGTTATGTTGGAACACTGGATCCTGCCTCATACTGTTATGTTGGAACACTGGATCCTGCCTCATACTGTTATGTTGGAACACTGGATCCTGCCTCATACTGTTATGTTGGACTACTGGATCCTGCCTCATACTGTTATGTTGGAACACTGGATCCTGCCTCACACTGTTATGTTGGAACACTGGATCCTGCCTCATACTGTTATGTTGGAACACTGGATCCTGCCTCATACTGTTATGTTGGAACACTGGATCCTGCCTCATACTATGTTGGAACACTGGATCCTGCCTCACACTGTTATGTTGGAACACTGGATCCTGCCTCATACTATGTTGGAACACTGGATCCTGCCTCTCACTGATATGTTGTGAGTCTTGCTGCTGTGTTAATACAACTTGTGAGTCTTGCTGCTGTGTTAATACATCTTGTGAGTCTTGCTGCTGTGTTAATACAACTTGTGAGTCTTGCTGCTGTGTTAATACATCTTGTGAGTCTTGCTGCTGTGTTAATACATCTTGTGAGTCTTGCTGCTGTGTTAATACATCTTGTGAGTCTTGCTGCTGTGTTAATACATCTTGTGAGTCTTGCTGCTGTGTTAATACATCTTGTGAGTCTTGCTGCTGTGTTAATACAACTTGTGAGTCTTGCTGCTGTGTTAATACATCTTGTGAGTCTTCCTGCTGTGTTAATACATCTTGTGAGTCTTGCTGCTGTGTTAATACATCTTGTGAGTCTTGCTGCTGTGTTAATACAACTTGTGAGTCTTGCTGCTGTGTTAATACATCTTGTGAGTCTTGCTGCTGTGTTAATACAACTTGTGAGTCTTGATGCTGTGTTAATACATCTTGTGAGTCTTGCTGCTGTGTTAATACAACTTGTGAGTCTTGCTGCTGTGTTAATACATACTTGTGAGTCTTCTGCTGTGTTAATACATCTTGTGAGTCTTCCTGCTGTGTTAATACATCTTGTGAGTCTTGATGCTGTGTTATTATAACGTGTGAGTCTTGCTGCTGTGTTAATACAACTTGTGAGTCTTGCTGCTGTGTTAATACAATTTGTTAGTCTTGGATGTGTTAATACAACCTGTGAGTCTTGATGCTGTATTAATGCAACTTGTGAGTGTTTTTGCTGTGCTAAGACAACATGTGAGTCTTGTTGCTGTGTTAATTCACCTATATTGTCCCTGGGTGTTAATACAGTACTAGTCTTGTGTTATGACGCACCTCACCATGTCCTTGGATGGTCGCTGTTATTCTCAGCACGTCCGTGGAGATCCCTTGTTATTAATATGGTGTCCGTGAATAGTGCGTAGTGTTACAGTGACTACTGTTAATTATTACATGACAACTGACAGCTGTCAAATATTACAGTGACAACTGACAGCTGTTAAATATTACAGTGACAGCTGTTAAATATTAGTGACAACTGTTAAACATTACAGTGACAACTGTTAAATATTACAGTGACAGCTGTTAAATATTACAGTGACAGCTGTTAAATATTACAGTGACAACTGTTAAATATTACAGTGACAGCTGTTAAATATTATAGTGACAACTGTTAAATATTACAGTAACAACTGTTAAATATTACAGTAACATCTGTTAAATATTACAGTAACATCTGTTAAATATGATAGTGACAGCTGTTAAATATTACAGTGACAGCTGATAAATATTACAGTGACAACTGTTAAATATTACAGTACAGATGTTAAATATACAGTGACTACTGTTAAATATTACAGTGACAGCTGTTAAATATTACAGTGACAGCTGTTAAATATTACAGTGACAGCTGTTAAATATTACAGTGACAGCTGATAAATATTACAGTGACAACTGTTAAATATTACAGTAACATCTGTTAAATATGACAGTGACTACTGTTAAATATTACAGTGACAGCTGTTAAATATTACAGTGACAGCTGTTAAATATTACAGTGACAGCTGTTAAATATTACAGTGACAGCTGTTAAATATTACAGTGACAGCTGTTAAATATTACAGTAACATCTGTAAAATATGAATGACTTCTGTTAAATATTACAGTGACTGTTACTTAATATTACAGTGACTGTTACTTAATATTACAGTGACTGTTACTTAATTTTACAGTGACTGTTACTTAATATTACAGTGACTACTACTAAATATTAGTGACTACTACTTAATATTACAGTGACTACTACTTAATATTACAGTGACTACTACTAAATATTAGTGACTACTAATAAATATTACAGTGACTGCTACTAAATATTACAGTGACTACTTCTAAATATTACAGTGACTACTACTAAATATTAAAGTGACTACTACTAAATATTACAGTGACTACTACTAAATATTACAGTGACTACTACTAAATATTACAGTGACTACTACTAAATATTACAGTGACTACTACTAAATATTACAGTGACTACTACTAAATATTACAGTGACTACTACTAAATATTACAGTGACTACTACTAAATATTACAGTGACTACTACTAAATATTAGTGACTACTACTAAATATTAAGTGACTACTACTAAATATTAAAGTGACTACTACTAAATATTACAGTGACTACTACTAAATATTACAGTGACTACTAATAAATATTACAGTGACTATTACTAAATATTAGTGAATATTACTTTATATTACAATGACTACTACTTAATATTTCAGTGAATACTACTTATTACAGTGACTATTACTTAATATTTCAGTGAATACTATTTATTATTACAGTGACTGTTACTTAATGTTACAGTGACTGCTGCTTGATATTACAGTGACTACTACTTAATATTACAGTGACTACTGCTTGATATTACAGTGACTACTACTTAATATTACAGTGACTACTGCTTGATATTACAGTGACTACTGCTTGATATTACAGTGACTACTACTTAATATTACAGTGACTACTGCTTAATATTAGTGACTACTGCTTAATATTACAGTGACTACTGCTTAATATTACAGTGACTACTGCTTAATATTACAGTGACTACTGCTTAATATTACAGTGACTACTGCTTAATATTACAGTGACTACTGCTTAATATTACAGTGACTACTGCTTAATATTACAGTGACTACTGCTTAATATTACAGTGACAGTCCTAGTATATTCCGTGTTCGTGTTAACATGTCTGCTGACGTTTTTACTGCCTGATGATTATTTTTGGGGGTGATCGTTCTCGGTGGCCCTGTTATGTGGGGTGGTCCGGTGGTAAACCATGCCTGCTGTTTGCTGACCTGATCAGTCAAGCTATTTGTACTAGCAGCACGCAGGCCAACGGAAGCATGACTGCCGGCTGATCAAGAACTGTCTGAATCCAAATGAGGCTCAGGAGAAACACGTGGAAAGGTGTCTATCTCAGTGTGTATACCTTGACTGGTGGTCAGCAGGTCATACCTTTGATATATTTTTGCCTTTGATGAATTCCAAGAGTTTATCTACTCCCGGAACCCGGCCCTGGGCCAGGCTCGTCTGGTGCTTGCCTGGTCAACCAGGCTGTTGCTGCTGGAGGCCCGTTGCCCCACATATCTATTACAGCCTGGTTGATCTGGCACCTGGTGAAGATACTTGTCCAGTTTCCTCTTGAAGACTTCTACACTTGTTCCAGCCTTAATGACCCTCGTGTAGTCGACAGACTTTAAACCCAATTAATCAATCACCCAAATGATGTAATGTCGTGTCGAGTATAATGAAGAAATGACACTGGTTGTAGACACTGGTTGTAGACACTAGTTGCAGTCACTGGTTGTAGTCACTGGTTGCAGACACTGGTTGTAGACACTGGTTGTAGTCACTGGTTGTAGACACTGGTTGTAGTCACTGGTTGTAGTCACTGGTTGCAGACACTGGTTGTAGTCACTGGTTGTAGTCACTGGTTGTAGTCACTGGTTGCAGACACTGGTTGCAGACATTGGTTGCAGTCACTGGTTGTAGACACTGATTGTAGTCACTGGTTGCAGACACAGGTTGCAGACACTGGTTGCAGATACTGGTTGTAGTCACTGGTTGCAGACACAGGTTGCAGACACAGGTTGCACACACTGGTTTAAGAGTGTCACAGACTTACACCACCAACAATCAACATTTCATCATGTAGTCTTCAACAGTAAGATAGTGTGTACGTACATAGTCCTTACAATGTCCGTGGCAGGTTGATGAGTAGTCTCTCATTACTAGTTTTAATGTACTTGTTGTAACGAAACTTTCTCCTCACACATACAATAATGTTATAATTATTTATTGTAATGTGTGGTGGGGAAAGGTGGGGGGGGGGCGCGGGGGGGTGGGGTGGGGGGGGGGTGGCGGGGGGGGGGCGGGGTGCGGGGGGTGGGGGAGGGTGGGCGGGGCGGGTGGAGGCGGCGTGGGGGGGGAGGCGTGGCGCCGATGCGTGGTGGACTTGGAGGGGTGGTGGGATGTGGGGGGCGTGCGCGCGTGGGCGGGTGGTGGCGCGTGTGGTGACGGCGGGCGTGGTGGTGTGAGTTGGGCGCGTGGTGTGGACGTTGTGGCGCGGTGGGAGGGTGGGCGGGTGGGGGTACGTGGCGAGGGGGCGCGCGGTGGATTTGGTGGCGTGGTGCGTTGTGGGCGTGCGGATTTGGCGGTGGGGTGGCGCGTGGTGTTTTGCGGCGTGGTGCGGCGGGTGGCGCGTGCGGACGGTGGCGCGTGGGTGGCGGGGCGCGGCGCGTGTGTGACGGCGGGGGCCCCGTGACGGTGTGTGTGCGGGTGTGCGTTGTGGCGTGGCGGTGGGACGGCGGCGCGGTGTGACGCTGGCGCGGGGCTGATTATGCGCGCGTGGGTCAGGTGCGTGGTGCGTGACGGGGCGTGGTGGTGGGGTGGCGGTGCGCGTGACGGTGTGGCGTGCGTGGACGGCGGGGGTGCGTGGCGGTCTGGCGGCCCCGGACGGCGGCGCGGTGGGGACGGGTGTGCGGTTTTGGTGGCGCGTGTGGTGTGGACGGGGGGGTGCGTGGGGTGGCGTGTGCGGGACGGGCGGTGGTGTTGGTGGGGTGGGTGGATTTGCGTGGCGTGTGCGTGATTTTGCGCGTGTGGGATTTGTTGGTGTGTGCTGGACGGGGCGGGTGCGGACGGCGGGCGTGCGCGGGACGGGGCGGGGAGGGGGGCGGGACGGGCGGGCGTGCGTGTTGCGGGGCGGGGCGGCTGGCGTGGCGCGTGGGGCGGCGGGCGCGGTGAGCGTGGCGTGGCGGGGGAGGGGTGTGGCGCGGCGTGTGGGTGGCGTGGCGTGCGTGACTGCGTGGCGCGTGACGGCGCGGGTGGTGCGGACGGGGGTGCGTGTGCGGACGGCGGCGTGGTGACGGGGGTGCGTGGGACGGTGTGGCGTGTGTGACGGGTGGGCGGTGAGGCGGGGGGTGTGATTTTGGGGTGTGATTAGGTGGGGGGGTGGGACGGGGTGGGGTGGCGGGAGGCGTGGGCGCGTGGGTGTTTGCGTGGCGCGGCGCGTGACGGTGGGCGCGGTGACGGGGCGCGGCGCGGTTTTGCGTGGCGCGCGCGTGGAGCGGCGCGCGTGGGGGGTGGACTATGGCGGTGCGATATGGGGTGGGACGGCGTGGCGGCGGACGGGGGCGCGGTATATGCGGGGCGGCGCGGACGGGGGCGGCGCGGACGGGCGCGTGTATTGGGCACGAGGGCGGCGGGGGCGGCGTGTGCGGTGGGACGGGGGCGTGGTGGACGGGGGGTGCGTGGGTGTACGTGGTGCGTTGGTGGGCGGTGCGGTGATTTGCGTGGGCGGTGGTGCAAGTGCGGTGTCTGGCGTGGCGTGTGGGTTTGCGTGGGGCTGTGCGGCGCGGTGGGTGTGTGCGGGGGCGGCGGTGGCGGCGGGGGTGTGACGGTGCGGCCCAGTGTGTGTTTTGGGTGGCGCGGGTGGAGCGGCCGTGCGTGACGGGGGCGTGTGCGGACGGCGGGCGCGTGGGACGGCGGGCGCGTGGGGGGGGGACGGGTGCGCGTGTGGATGGTGGTGGTGTGTGGATGGTGTGTGTGGATGGTGTGGTGTGTGTGTGTGGATGGTGTGGTGTGTGTGGATGGTGTGGTGCGTGTGTGGATGGTGCGTGCGTGTGTAACGCTTGTTAATGTCTCAGTCGTTTAGTAATTACGCTCTATAGTAAGTGTTCTTTAAACCACTGGTTTAAGACTACACTCGCTCATTAAATGAAAAGTGATAAACCCAATGTAAATGAAAAATAAAACCATTAAAAAGATTTTTGTCTGTCTACCTATAGTCAATTCTGGCGTCACTGCCTCCGTGACCAGTCTAGACCATGCCTGGTCATTCAGGCTGTTGGTGCTTGCCTCACGCAATCCAATGTAGGCACCACAACCTGACTGACCAGTAACTAACAAGAAACTTAACAACATCCATATTGTAGAGAGCCAGGGAACTTAGTAAGTTCCTGATCAACGGGGCTGTGGTCCCTACACTGGACTGTATGCTGCTAGCACCAGCAGCCTGGTTGATCAAGCCATCTGATACCTGAAGGATCCTTCTGGGGGTCAAAGCCCCCCGCGACCCGACCCAAGACCAGACCCGGTGGATCAAAGCCTGATCAACGAGGCTGTTATTGCTGGCAGCAATTAGTCCAACGCACGAACCACAGCTCGGATGGTCAGGAACGGATATGAGGAATTTGTAAAGTCCCTCTTGAAGACACCCAGAGGTTTGTTGGTAATTTTCCTAAAGCATGGAATGTGCTTTAGAGTCGTGGACCTCTGACATTCATCGAGTTCTCTCTTAGTGTACTCGTCATGCCCAGGCTTTTTATTGGAGGTACTTTACACCGTGTGTCAAGTTTCTTGCTTTCCATGTGCAGATTTGGGACGAGTCCCAAATTTAGAAGACCTGGTCTGGGACCGGACCACGGCAGCAGGTCCAGTTAGGTTTGCCAGGACGGGTCCTGGTCCAGGTCTTCTTCACCCTTGAAGCTGTGACTCCGAAATCTACTATAGGTAGCAACGTAGCAACCGAAACATTCAGATCACTCTCTCTTTGTTTTTGTATGTAGTATCTTGGTCCAAGTGGTTTTCTCACCTTTCATTGTTCCGCACCATAGTTGCAATTGTAATGGAGATTCTCCACTCAGGTCTTGTGTGTTGTTTGTATATTGTGGTAGCGATGGTGCAGGATATTGTTAGTGTAGTGTTTGTATACAGTGGTAGTGATGGTACAGGATGTTGCTAGTGTAGTGTTGTTTGTATACAGTGGTAGAGTAATGGTGCAGGATATTGTTAGTGTGGTGTTTGTATATTGTGGTAGTGATGGTACAGGATATTGTTAGTGTAGTGTTTGTATACAGTGGTAGTGATGGTGCAGGATATTGTTAGTGTAGTGTTTGTATACAGTGGTAGTGATGGTGCAGGATGTTGTTAGTGTAGTGTTTGTATACAGTGGTAGTGATGGTGCAGGATATTGTTAGTGTGGTGTTTGTATACAGTGGAAGTGATGGTGCAGAATATTGTTAGTGTGGTGTTCGTTTGCAGTACTAAAATGAGGGTGCTATATATTGTGAATGTATAGTGGTAGAAAGGAGGAGTGGTAGTGATGGATGGTGTTGTGTGAGTGTGGTGAAGCTTGGTCTCAATACAAGACCCACGCCAGTGTTACCATAATTGAATCATTGCTGGGCCTCCGCTCCGGCGCTCGCTCCTCCACTCAAAACAATTCACTACAGCCAACACTATTGGAGTTATTTCTTTTGTTGTGGAGCTGGGCACAATGGGGTACTCAGTTTATCTTACTTAATTGTGTTTGCAGGGGTTGAGTCATGGCTCCTGGACCCTGCCTCTTAATTATTATGGACGGTTTCACTGATTTCTGATTTCAGGACCGAATATATATATATATATATATATATATATATATATATATATATATATATATATATATATATATATATATATATAATTCGGTCTTGAAACTCTGTATGTTCTTTGTCTCCACTTCTTCGGTTCTTGGTTTGACCTCTTAATCTTTTTTTTTTTTTAATAACGTTATAGTTACGTTATAATTTATAATCTCTTAATAGTTATTGTTCTTATAATTATTAATGAAAATCACTTCCTTTCATTTGCATGGGTAAGTTGGTGAGAATTCTTCCTCCAAAAGTTATGTGTGTGATAAAAGGCGACTAAAATGCCGGGAACAAAGGGTTAGTAACTCCTGTATTCACATATTTGGGAGCGGACTTGTCGGCAGATGGTTCTATGAGAGATGAGGCGAACCATAGAAATGACGGACGGATAAAAAGGTGGATGGTGCATTAAGTCTAAGACATCTGTAGAGAAAACTTTATCCATCGAGGCAAAAAAGAGATTGTATCAGAGTATATTGGCACCAACACTTGTATGGGTGTGAATCATGGGTTTTGAATGTCGCAGTGAGGAGGCTTGGGGTAGTAGAGAGGTGGTGTTTGAGCACTGTATGTGGTGTGAATGTTATGCAGAGAATTCTGAGTTTCAAGGTCAGGAGGAGGTGTGGAGTTACCAAAAGTATTGCGATGGCTGAGGAGCGCTTGAGGTGGTTTAGACATTTTTGAGGATAGAAAGAAACAAAGGATGGCTTACGGGGCGTGAAGAGAAGAAGGGGTAGGGGTCGTTCTAGGAAAGGTTAGAGATAGGGAGGGAGTAAAGTAGGTTTTGAGTGCTAGGAACTTGGACATCCAACAGACTTGTGCGAGCATTTTACCGTGAATGGAGGTAAGGCTGTTGGAGTGTGAGCAAGATAATATTTTTGAAGGGATTCAAGGAAACCGGTTAATCGGACTTTAGTCCTGGAGGTGGGAAGTACAGTCTGCACTCTGGAGGAATGGGGATATGAGTGGGGATATGGCGGTTTGGAGGGTCATCTGCATTGTCATGTCAGAGCCCTTCTGGCAAGACAGTGATTGAAGGAGTGACAGCGAAAGTGTTTTCTTCTTTGTCGGGTCACCCTACCTCAGTTGAGACGGCCAGAGTGTTAAAAGTGTGTCAAGTCCGCCTTACCTGGTCTGTGCCTCTACTCCCTCACTTCTCGACCCATACTTGAATACCTGAAGGACGTTTCCAGGGGCTAGTGCTGCAGCGGCCCGGTCCCAGACCAGGCCTCATGGAGTATCAAGGACTGATTCTCTAGGCTGTTACTGCTGGCCGCACGCAGTCCAGCATACAAACCACAGTCCGGCTGGTCAGGTACTGATTGAGGAACTTACCCAGTTCCCTCTCGAAGACAGCCACAGGTTTGTTGGTAATTCCCCGTATGCACGGAGGGAGGGTATTGAAGAGTCTGGAACCTCTGACACTCATCTAGTTCTCTCCTAGTGTACTCGTTGCGCCCCTGCATTTTAGTGGAGGCATTTTGCATTAACTGACAGGTCTCGGCATACGGATTGATTTCGGCGTTTAGGTTTGGGACCAGTTCATCTAAGATTTTCCTGGTGTACGTTAAGTACCTTTCTCGCCTACGTTCCAAGGAATACAGTTGAAGGGACTTCGACCGGCCTGCCCTAAATCCATGTTGCCCTGGTTTGTGCAAGTGTTGTGATTCACTGTGACTGGCAATCTTGCTTTTTTTGCAATCGCTTTACTGCCACCTATGTGAAGTGGGGCAATATCGGGGGTTTCCAGTGAGTGTGGGATGACACCTGTGTCCAGGCTCCTCCATAAAATACTAAAGGCCTAAGATGGTGGTTTCTTACAATTTTTGGTAAGTATGGAATTGCACGAGTCTGGGCCTGGAGCAGGATACATGGGTGTGCTGTCGATGGCTTCAAAGTCAACTGGGAGAGAGAGCGTCATCGGAAAATATGGAGATGTTAGCAGAAGTTTCTTACTTTGATATTGTCCGTCGTCATACAGCGTACCTTCATTTTATTAGGTCATAGGGAGGTTATCATGGGTCACAGTGGTGGCCCATACTAACCTCCCTATGGAGTATAAATATACCTAGTTGGATGAATCTTATTGTAGCCAGCTGGTCCAGTGGCTAACGCACTGGGTTGGAGTTTTACCACTCACTCGAGTTCAAACCCCCACCCGTACCCTGGTTTGTTTGCAATCGTGTCATTACGATTTCGTGAGTCTTGGTGACGTGATCAGTGTATATTGCTTAACGCTCTCTGCAAACTTGCAAACGTTGTTATCTTTCTCGATAGCATTCTATATTAACCGCAAATATGTAAATAAAAAATCGTTGACACGTGTAATAACTGGGTGGTTGAGCAACACAGTGTTTCAAAGGTTCGTCAACTGTAGATATAAATCCAGATATACTCCTTTTAACCCTTTTTGGGCCTAGTTCCTAGGCCTTTTGTGTGTCCATATGCTCTTGCGCAACCCTCCACAGGATGAATATGGACTTCACAATAAACTAGCCACTTCGGTGGAAAAATCTAAAAAAAAAAAAAAAAAAATCTAAGTGAAAGGTTGACATGTGCAGAGGTGTTGCAGACTGGGCCGTGTGGTGGGATTCACATCAACTACAACCACTTCATCAAAGTTGGTTCACTAATCTGACATTCCAGGGATGCTATAGCTCCATGGAATAACCCTTGGAATACTCTTGTTGATTTTCTTATATTTGAGGGTCCCACCTGACTGTCTGTGCGTCCTGTCGTTCAGGTATTCCAGTCCTTTAGTAGAGCAGCTTCCCTGTCGCCCTGCCATCTTGCACCAACCTATAACATCACGGGGTATAACATAAAAAATCTGGTACATTATAAACCATCAGGTGGTATAATATACAAGATAGTAACAGCATTAGTGTGGGAGAGGAGGCCGATGGTTGAAGCCTGGTGGCCGTCAAAAGAACCATGGTACTCACAACCATTCAGTCCCCAGAGATTTTTAGTGCCAGTAAGTTTGAAAGAATGACAAGAGTGTACTGCCACCTGGGTGCCATGGTGGATGGCACACACAGTCAGTGGATGTCTCATCAGAGCCACACGTATTAATGTTAGCAGTAAATTATATTTCATCAACTTTGTTGAATAATGTTGTCAAAACAACAAGTGCAAATAAGGACACTGGTAACAGAGAAACCTTTTATTACAACGTTTCACCCAAGACTAGGATTTTGTAGACCAGTCTAGGTGAAACGTCGTAATAATATTAATAAGGTAATAATAATAATAGTAATTATAATAATTATTATTATTCAAGGCCTTAAACCAAGCAACCTCAATACAGTTTGTTAATAAACTCACTGACTTAAATATATTGGGAGCAGCTTTCAAAGACCCACATTAAAGACGACTTCGACCTGAGTACAGTCTACTTTGATGCGACCAAAACAAATATATATATATACCTCAAGGGAGGGTGCTGGTTTGTATGTTGAAGAGTTACTTATTTAACACCATAAATGATGTAGTCGAAGTTTTGGCAGTGATCTCCTCATTGTACTTGTGAGTAAACTTTCAGAGACAACTTGGCAGCAGCTCAGAGACCAGCTACTGAAAATTTGATATTGTCTTGAAAATTATTTGAAACCGGTCCCAAACATCCTTTGCTTGCTCATTTCAATTTAAGACATGTAAAATGGAAGAATGTAGCAATTACTGTAAAAACAGGAAATCCCGAGGCATTTTGGATTAACAATAACACATACAAACGAACTATGAAGACTTAGATTTTTCTTAAGCCAGAGCAGTGCTTGTTGTAGGAAACCTTCTCAAGGTTTTAAGCTGACAAACTTATCTCTCTTCATCTGTTTAGGGATTTGGTAAACTACGTGTAAAATGCGCTCATCTTCACTGAATAAAGATATTTTGTGCAAATATATTTAGTCTAAATAAGTCTATGTCCAGTATGCCAAATGTAAGTTAATCAACCCACAAATAATAATGATTTTAAGTTCAACACCGGACTAATCATCTGACATATACATTATACTTATTAATTCTTCAGACCCTCACAAGTATCAAGGTGTGCAAGTCACTAACACAACTCCAGGTCAGCGCAGTGCATGTGTGTGTGTGTGTGTGTGTGTGCAGATAACATCTAGTCAAAGACTGACTCCACAAAATACAGTTTGTAGAAACAAAACAATCACAGACAAATTCTACTGAGTCTACAATACTGGGCAAACATTCAGTCTACTCACTACTTTGTATGCAGAAGCAAACCTTCCTGTGCCGAGTTCACATTTAATGTAGATTTAGAGTTCATTACACTAAATTTAAGTTAAAGGTAACACCCAGAGTGAAAGTCAATCCCTAGACATAAAGTGTACAGTAGTTCACACAGGGGATCCCCCACACGACAGCTGCATCAAACAACTTAGTCTTTAACCGTTGTACAAGACATTAGTGGTGACACCTCTGACAGACTATGTTCAAGCATTATAAAGTGTAGAAACTCCACTCTCAGGTAATGTAAGATGTGTGATCTTGAAAGGGCACCACTGTAGCTATGTTCAACTGGATGCCCACTTATTACTCATAGGTGCACGGATGCTCAACATAAGGTGCCGTGGATGCAAATTCTAAGGTGCCCGAGATATTCTGAGGTGCTGAGATGCTTCAAGGACAGGCCGTGTGATGTCTTGGCCTGGATGCTTGGTGCCGTGGATGCTTTCTAAGGTGCCGTGGATGCTTCCTGAGGTGCCGTGGATGCTTCCTAAGGTGCGTGGATGCTTTCTGAGGTGCCGTGGATGCTTCCTGAGGGGGGTGTCAGGTGCCGGGTGGATGCTTCCTAAGGAGTGGGCCGTGACATGCTTTCGGGAGGTGCCGTGGATGCTTCCTGAGGTCGCCTTTGGGTGTTCTGATCCCTTTCCTGAGGTGCCGTGGATGCTTTCCTGATGGGTGCCGGTGGATGCTTTCTGAGGTGCCGTGGATGCTTCCTGAGGTGCCGTGGATGCTTCCTGAGGTGCCGTGGATGCTTCCTGAGGTGCCGTGGATGCTTCCTGAGGTGCCGTGGATGCTTCCTGAGGTGCCCTGGATGCTTCCTGAGGTGCCCTGGATGCTTCCTGAGGTGCCGTGGATGCTTCCTGAGGTGCCCTGGATGCTTCCTGAGGTGGGGCCGGTGCGATGCTTCCTGAGGTGCCGTGGATGCTTCCTGAGGTGCCGTGGATGCTTCCTGAGGTGCCGTGGATGCTTCCTGAGGTGCCGTGAATGCTTCCTGAATGCTTCATGAGGTGCCGTGAATGCTTCCTGAGGTGCCGTGAATGCTTCCTGAGGTGCCGTGGATGCTTCCTAAAGTGCCGTGAATGCTTTCTGAGGTGCCGTGGATGCTTCCTGAGGTGCCGTGGAATGCTTCCTGAGGTGCTCCTCTCTAATATAAACTTCATGAAGTTGTAGTAAGAGGGAATACAACGCACTTCTCTCCGGCCTTACCTGGAGTCTACCTGGAGGGTATTCTGGGGATCAACGCCCCTGCGACCCGGTCCACGATCAGGGCCTGATCAACGAGGCTGTTGCTGCTGGCCGCACGCAGTCCAACGTACGAACCACAGCCCGGTTGATCTGGCACTGACTTTAGGTATCTGTCCAGCTCCCTCTTGAAGACAACCAGGGGTCTACTGGTAATGCCCCTTATGGCTGGTGGGAGGCTGTTGAACAGTCTTGGGCCCCGGACACTTATTGCGTTTTCTCTTAGTGTACCAGTGACGCCCCTACTTTTCAATGGGGGTATGTTGCATCGCCTGCCAAGTCTTTTGCTTTCGTAGGGAGTGATTTCTATGTGCATATTGGGTACCACTCCCTCCAGAATCTTCCAGGTGTAGATTATGATATATCTCTCTGTCGCCTGCGCTCCAGTGAGTACAAGTCAAGTGCTTCCGGGCACTTGACTTGTACTTGTAGTTAAGGTGTTTGATGGAACTTATATATGCAGTAAAGGTTCTCTGTACATTCTCTAGATCCGCAATTTCACCTGCCTTGAATGGGGATGTTAATGTACAGCAGTATTCCAGCCTAGAGAGAACAAGTGATTTAAACAGGATCATCATTGGCTTGGCATCTCTTGTCTTGAATGTTCTCATTATCCATCCTATCAGTTTCCTCGCAGATGTGATAGTGGCATTGTTGTGGTCCTTGAAGGTGAGGTCTTCGGACATTACCACTCAGGTCCTTCACATTACTTTTCCGCTCTATTGTGTGATTAGAGTTTGTAGCATATTCAGTCCTAGTTATTATTTCCTCCAGTTTTCCATAACGGAGTAGTTGGAATTTGTCTTCATTGAATATCATATTGTTCTCTGTTGCCCATTGGAAAACTTGG
>WNWK01018918.1:0-37500 GCA_009830355.1 Cherax destructor | reverse complement strand
AAACTCGTTAGAACACTCGCATTTCACGCTGGTGTCGCCCTCTTCCTCGCTTGCTTCTCTCCGAGGCCAGCACCAGCAACAACAGAAGCAGCAGCAACAGTAGCAGCAATAGCAGCCGCACCAACACCAGCAGCAACATTAAGCAATGCAAAAACAGCAGTAGCAACAGCAACGACAGTAGCAGTGTCAGTAGCAACAGCAGCAGCACCAAAACAACAAAACAAGGAACAGCAGCAATAGTAACAACATCAATAAGAACAACAGCAAACAACACAAAGAACACCAACAACAGCAATAACATCAGTAACAACAGCAACAAACCCACAACAATAATAACAAGAGCTTCCTTCCATGGACTGCAGGAGGAGAGGTTGACGTCCCACCTTCCATCAAAGACGTTTCCATCCACACTTCAATTAAGGCCGCTTCGGTTGAATCAGTGGCGACAAGTTAGCAAAAGTTAAAATTACGACGATTTGGTTACCGTCTTAGCCAGTTCGTCGGAGCTCCTTGACGCTTGGGCGATACGTGGCCAAGGTGTGTGTACTCACCTATTTGTACTCACCTATTTGTGGTTGCAGGGGTCGAGTCATAGCTCCTGGCCCCGCCTCTTCACTGATTGCTACTAGGTCCTCTCTCTCCCTGCTCCATGAGCTTTATCAAACCTAGTCTTAAAACTATGTATGGTTCCTGCCTCCACTATGTCGCTTTCCAAGCTATTCCACTTCCTGACAACTCTATGACTGAAGAAATACTTCCTAACATCCCTTTGACTCATAGGAGTCTTCAACTTCCAATTGTGACCCCTTGTTTCTGTGTCCCCTCTCTGGAACATCTTGTCTCTGTCCACCTTATCTATTCCTCGCAGTATTTTATATGTCGTTATCATGTCTCCCTAACCCTCCTGTCCTCTAGTGTCGTCAGGCCGATTTCCCTTAACCTTTCTTCGTAGGACAATCCCCTTAGCTCTGGGACTAGTCTTGTTGCAAACCTTTGCACTTTCTCTAATTTCTTGACGTGCTTGACCAGGTGTGGGTTCCAAACTGGTGCTGCATACTCCAGTATGGGCCTGACGTATATGGTATACAGAGTCTTGAATGATTCCTTGGTGAGGTATTGGAACGCTATTCTTAGGTTTGCCAGCGCCCGTATGCTGCAGCAGTTATCTGATTGATGTGTGCCTCAGGAGATGTGCTCGTATTATACTCACCCCAAGATCTTTTTCTTTGAGTGAGGTTTGCAGTCTTTGGCCACCTAGACTATACTCTGTCTGCGGTCTTCTTTGCCCTTCCCCGATATTCATGACTTTACATTTGGCAGGGTTAAATTCAAGGAGCCAGTTACTGGACCAGGCTTGCAGCCTGTCCAGGTCTCTTTGTATTCCTGCCTGATCCTCGACTGATTTGATTCTTCTCATTAACTTCACATCATCTGCAAACAGGGACACTTCTGAGTCTATCCCTTCCGTTATGTCATTCACATATACCAAAAACAGTACAGGTCCTAGGACTGACCCTTGTGGAACTCCACTCGTCACAGGTGCCCACTCTGACATCTCGTCACGTACCATGACTCGTTGTTGCCTCCTGTCAGATATTCTCTGATCCATTGCAGTGCTTTTCCTGTTACGTGTGCCTGATCCTCTAGCTTTTGCATTAATCTCTTGTGAGGAACTGTGTCGAACGCCTTCTTGCAGTCCAAAAAATGCAGTCTATCCACCCCTCTCTCTCGTGTCTTACTTCTGTTACCTTGTCATAAAACTGCAGTAGGTTTGTGACACAGGATTTTCCTTCCCTGAAACCATGCTGGTTGTCGTTTATAAGCTTGTGTCTTTCTAGGTGCTCCACCATTCTCCTCCTGATGATCTTCTCCATGACTTTGCATACTATACACGTCAGTGACACAGGTCTGTAGTTTAATGCCTCGTGTCTGTCTCCTTTCTTAAAAATTGGGACTACATTTGCCATCTTCCACGCCTCAGGTAGTTGCCCAGTTTCAATGGATGTGTTGAAGATTTGTGTTAGTGGCACACACAACATCTCTGCTCCTCTCTAAGGACCCACGGAGAAATGTTGTCCGGTCCCACCGCTTTTGAGGTATCGAGTTCACATAGCAGCTTCTTCACCTCCTCCTCGGTTGTGTGTATTTCATCCAGCACTTGTTGGTATACCTCCCTATTCTGAATTCCTGGAGTCCTTCCTGTCTCCTGTGTAAATACTTCTTTAAATCTCATGTTGAGCTCCTCACATACCTCTTGGTCGTTTATTGTGAACTCCCCACCTTCCTTTCTCAGCCTGATTACCTGGTCCTTGACTGTTGTTTTCCTCCTGATGTGGCTATACAGCAGCTTCGGGTCAGACTTGACTTTTGATGCTATATCATTTTCATATTGTCGCTGAGCCTCCCTTCTTACCTGTGCATATTCGTTTCTGGCTCTTCGGCTAATCTCTTTATTTTCCTGGGTCCTTTGTTGTGTGTGTGTGTGTGTGTGTGTGTGTGTGTGTGTGTGTGTGTGCGTGTGTGATTCACTCGGGCGAAGCGGTATACCGTGCGAGCAACCTCATTCACATGAACGCAAGAGCGTGTCTAGACGCGAGAGCGTGTCTAGACGCGTACTCTCGTTCACTCGCGGCCGCTAGATTACTTGACGTGTGAAATATGCTCCAGGAGGAAGGTAATTTGCGCATTAACCAGAGGAAAATTTAGATTGATTATGATTAATTAGAAGATAATAACGGGACGTAACGGATATAGAGCACCTGTATACATTAATGCGCACAGGAAAATTACATGCACGAATACGCGCAAGAACAAGATAT
Source organism: Cherax destructor (assembly GCA_009830355.1). NCBI lineage: Eukaryota > Metazoa > Arthropoda > Malacostraca > Decapoda > Parastacidae > Cherax > Cherax destructor. The sequence goes on along the minus strand of WNWK01018918.1, from coordinate 34,681 downwards.
ATATATATATATATATATATATATATATATATATATATATATATATATATATATATATATATATATATATATATATATATATGTTATGCGGTCTGTAGAGCATTGCATATATAGGATTATATTCTTAACACTTCTATGAAAGTCAAACAAGTTTATATAGATTTTTATTTAAAAAAAATTAATTATGTTTGTATATAGTTAGTTGTGCATAATTAAAATACAATAGATGTTGCTAAAAGAAGGTTACGTAAATTATTTTTCTTACCTTAAATTCTGGTTGGTAATGGATGTCGATGATTCTGAAAGACGTGGAGAGGCTTCGGGTGGAGCTCTGGGCTGTGATGAAGGGCTGTGGCTCTTGGGCTGATGTTGAAGCAGAGTTGTTCTTCGATGATGATGATGGCCTGGAGTGCTCAGGTACACTGAAATACTTCTTTCGACTGTTATACCTTACAGTACTTTATACAGGAGTGGCGCTAAGGCATAATCGGCTGCTCCAGAGCCCGCCTCACAGGACTGCTTCTAGCTGTGTTAAAGGTCCTCCTCAAGTGAAGAAGGCGTCAATTTTACCAGCTGTATAAAGCCTCGCATAACAGTTGCAGTGTAAACTGTTTATCTCCAGGTTCTTATACCTCATCCTCTTCTGTTATCTGCCTCCCTTCTTCCGGGAAAATCATCTTCATCATTTTTTTTTTTTCAGATTTTCGTCACTTTCCAAGTCCCTTTAGGTCTGCTTGCATATCTTCAACGCCCTCATCTGACACTTTACTTTCAAGATCCACAATTTCCTTGACCTGACTGACAGTTGAGGGAAAAATCATATAATTTATTCTCTACTCTAGTCCATAATTTCCTCCAGCATTTATCGCTGATTAGGGCGCATTATTCCATGCAGTTTTTACGCTGGGTATTTCATCAGTAAAATTAAATTTATGCCAGATCTCCGGCTGTCTAGTATCTTCAGTTTGTGTATATTGGTGCTTTAATGTCTCAATCTCTCTGAGACTTAGTGTTTGTGTTATGAATGTCGGCTTCTGCTGACTCCTCTGTACTCGACTACAGAAGCTTATTTTGTAGGCAAGACGTTTCGGAATACAGATACCTAACTGTTGCAGGTTTTATCAAGAGTGAGGAGATATATCTTGACCGATATCATAAAATATTCCTCTTGGGTGCCATAGCTATTATTCAGAGGCGAGACCCGAATGGGACTAGGAGAGCAGTTCTAACTGTTCTCCTGTTCTCGTATTGGACTTTCCAACAACAAATCGATTTCAACCACATCTAAGTTCGCCTGCTAAAAGTTAATAGGGCCTGAAATCAAAATTAGACGTCAGTTCAATGGAACACTTGCTGTGTGACCTGTGTTACCTAGAGGAACTGGAGAGGTTCTGCATGAAGAAGCTAAAGAGGTTTTGTATGGAGGAGCTGGAGTGGTTCTATATGAAAGAGGTTTAGAGGTTCTACATGAAAGAGCTTTAGAGGTTCTACATGAAGTAGCTTTAGAGGTTCTACATGAAGGAACTTGATAGGTTCTACTTGGAGGAGCTGGAAAGGTTCCACATGGAGAAGCTGGAGAGGTTCTACTTGGAGGAACCTGAGAGCTTCCACATGGAAGAGCTAGAGAGGTTCAACATTAAATTCCCGATGGAGAAGCTGGAGAGGTTCTACATGGAGGAGCTGCAAAGATTCCACCTGGAGATACTGGAGAGGTTCTGCATGGAGGCGTGTTCGAATATCTCTCCCGAGACGCTGATAACTCCTTTCAAAAAGGCTACAGGAAGCGCCTCTGCTGTGTGGTCCCGGCCAAGGAGGTTGCGCTGAACACTGATTGACGGGCTATGAATAAGAACGTATATTTTGTATTTTCTGCATTTTATGCAACAATATTTAAAAGTTATTTTATTGGTGCATACAATATTGATACTCGTACGGCCAATGAATAAATTTGTGGGCCCTTGTATATAAAACTCCACGCACACAACACTACTGTACACTCATTTTCTGTACACTCATTTTGTGTACAATACTCGAAACACGATGTGTACAGTTATTCCTAACTTGCTGAAACTTTACATGAAGCAAAACGTTACGTCTCAATAAAAAATTATCCTGTAAACTTGTCTTTTCTTCACAATTATCGGCGGCACCCAATTCCTATCCGTACTCCTGGCTATGCCACTGTCCTTCCCAATTCTCACATACATACACAACCGAAATTCCATTGCGACATATTAATAACTCAGACTATTGTATTACTCTCCTGCAAACGTGGAACTGTTTACATGGGACCAACATAACTAACACATGTAATTGGACGACCCAGGAGATGGTTGTAGTTCTTCGTTCTCATGAAGTATATTCTGCATTTTTAGTCTTCTGTTCATGCCATTTGCGGCGGGTTTTTTTTTTTAAGTCATCCAATAATATGGTGGATGTACCCATCATGGCAAGAGGAGTAGTGGGGAGGGGGGATGCTGTTATGAAGTTGAAGGGATCTTGATCTGAAGAAGAGGAGTTACTCTTTCTTTTCCTGTATTGGAACTGACTGCCTCCCACTACGCAGGAGCTGATTCCGAAGGGATTACCTGGAGTATACCTGGAGAGGGTTTCGAGGGTCAATGTCCCCGCGGCTCGGTCTGAGACTAGGCCTCGTGGTGGATCAAGGTCTGATCAACTGCTGGCCGCACGCAAACTGACGTACGAACCACAGTCCGGTTGGTCAAGTACTGACTTCAGGTGCCTGTCCAGTGCCTTCTTGAAGACAGCCAGTGGTCTTTTGGTAATCCCCCTTATGTGTGCTGGGAGGCAGTTGAGCAGTCTTGGGCCACAGACACTTATTGTGTTGTCTCTCAGTGTACTCGTAGGGCCCCGTCTTTTCATTGGGGAAATGTTCCATCTCCTGTCGAGTCTTTTGCTTTCATATGGAGTGATTTTCGTGTGCAAGTTTGGTACTAATCCTTATAGGATTTCCAAAGAGTATATTATCATGTATCTCTCTCGCCTGCATTCCAAATCAAGGAACTTCAACCGTTCCCAGTAATTTAGGTGCCTTATCGTACTTATGTGTGCCGTGAAAGTTCTTTGTATACTCTCCAGGTCAGCATTCCAGTCTAGAGAGAACAAGCGGTTTGAAAAGAATCATCATGGGCTTGGCGTCCCTAGTTTTGAAGGTTCTCATTATCCATCCTATTATTTTCCTAGCAGATGCGGTACATACATTGTCGTGGTCTTAGAAGGGGAGATCATCTGACATTATCACTCCCAGGTCCTTCACATTACATTTTCGCTCTATTGTATGGTTAGAATTTGTTGAATACCCTGATACAGTATTAATTTCCTCAAGTTTTCCATATCCGAGTAGTTGAAATTTCTCTTAATCGAACTTCATATTGTTTTGAGTGGCCCATTTGAAGATTTGGTTGATGTCCGCTTGGAGTCTTGCGGTGTCTTTGATGGAGGTCACTGTCATGACAATCCGGGTGTCATCCGCAAAGGAAGACACGGAGCAATGGTTCACATTTCTGTCAATGTCAGATATGAGGATGAGGAATAGAATGGGAGTGAGTACTGTGCCTTGTGGAACAGAGCTTTTCACCGTAGCTGCCTCAGACTTTACTATCTTTACTATTACTCTTTGTGTTCTATTTGTCAGGAAGTTATAGATCCATCTACCAACTTTTCCTATTATTCCTTTATCACGCATTTTGTGAGCTATTACACCATGGTCACACTTGTCGAAGGCTTTTGCAAAGTCTGTGTATACTACATCTGCATTTTGTTTATCCTCTACAGCATCCAGGACCTTGTCATAGTCTTCCAGTGTTGCCCTGTGTTGTGTAATTTATGGGTATCTAGTTGGTTGGTGATCTTGCTTCTTAGAACCCTCTCAAAAATTTTTATGATATGGGATGTTAGTGCTATCGGTCTGTAGTTCTTTGCAATTGCTTTACTGCCACCCTTGTAGAGTAGGACTATGTCTGTTGTTTTCAGTGAGTGTGGGATGACCCCTGTGTCCATGCTCCCTCTCCAAAGAATGCTGAAGGCAGACGACAGGGGCTTCTTGCAGTTCTTGATGAACACGGAGTTCCATGAGTCTGGGCTTGGGGCAGAGTGCATGGGCATGTCATTTATTGTGGTGTTAGGATAATATCCGAAATTTTTGAGATGACCAAATTTTGGGTCTCGTTCATTTGGATTGTTGACCCTTAGTCTGGGCAGCGGCTCGCTGAACACTGAGTCGTATTGGGACTTCAGTATCTCACTCATTTCTTGGCTGTCATCTGTGTATGTCCCATCTCTCCTAAGCAGGGGCCCAATACTGGATGTTGTTTTTACCTTAGATTTTGCATAAGAGAAGAAGTATTGTTTTTTTTTTCAATTTCCTTTATGGCTTTTAGTTCTTCCTGCGATTCTTGTCTCCTGTAAGATTCCTTCAGCTTAAGTTCGATATTTGCAATTTCATTGACAAGTGCCTCCCTTCGTATTTCAGATATATTGGCCCCTCTCAGCAGCTCTGCGACTCTTCGCTTTCGTCTGTATAGGGAGCGTCTCTCTCTTTCTAGTTTACATCTTCTCTTTCTTTTTCTTAACGGAATGTGCCTTGAGCAGATCTCAAGAACCACAGAGTTTATTTTTTCTAGGCAAAGGTTCGGATCTGTGTTGTTTAGGATATCTTCCCAGCTTTTTTCATTTAGGACATGGTTGACTTGTTCCCATTGTATGTTTTTGTTGTTGAAATTGAATTTTGTGAAGACACCCTCATGACTGATCACATTTTGCTGGTCAGAAGCCCTGTGCATACATGTCTGTACCTCTATTATGTTGTGATCTGAGTGTATTGTCTTTGATACGGTTATATTACGTATCAGATCGTCGTTGTTAGTGAAGATGAGGTCCAGTGAATTTTCTAGTCTTGTAGGCTCTAATATTTGCTGGTTTATTTGCTGATTATCGCTTTCCAAGAATGATTCTACTACTACTACTAAAATCAATAATAATAATAATAAAATTAGTAATTGTAATAATAACAATAAACTTACTACTACTACTACTACTACTACTACTAATAATAATAATAATAATAATAATAATAAAATAATAATAATAATAATAATAATAATAATAATAATAATAATAATAATAATAATAATAATAATAATAATAATAATAATAATAAAAATAATAATAATAATAATTATAATAATAATAATAATAATAATAATAATAATAATAATAATAATAAATAATAACGATAATAATATTAACAATAGTTATGTAGAACAGTCAAAGAGGTGGGCTATTGGTGGTCCATTTTGGGGGGCCCTCCTTTGTGAAATTAAAGATTTACATTTAAGAGAACATAAGAACATAAGAAAGTAGGAACACTGCAGCAGGCCTGTTGGCCCATACTAGGCAGGTCCTTCACAATCCATCCCACCAACAGAATATTTGCTCAATCCCAATTTTCAATGCTACCCAAGAAATGAGCATTGATAATTCTATTTACTTATGTGCGAGTCCCACTCAAATCCAACCCCTCTCATTCATGAATTTATCCAACCTAAATTTGAAACTACCCAAGGTCCTTGCTTCAATAACCCTACTAGGCAGACTGTTCCACTCATCAACTACCCTATTTCCAAACCAATACTTTCCTATATCCTTTCTAAATCTAAACTTATCTAATTTGAATCCATTATTGCGGGTTCTCTCTTGGAGAGATATCCTCAAGACCTTATTTATATCCCCTTTGTTAATACCTATTTTCCACTTGTATACCTCGATCATGTCTCCCCTCATTCTTCGTCTTACAAGTGAATGTAATTTTAGGGTCTTCAATCTTTCTTCATATGGAAAATTTCTAATGCTATGTATTAATTTAGTCATTCTACGCTGAATGTTTACTAGGGAATTAATATCAATTCTGTAATATGGAGACCAGACACACACACATGTGATGAGGTATCACAGTGGGCGCCTGTGACAAGCAGTGTACCGCAGAGGTCAGTCCTAGGACCAGTGCTATTCTTGGTATATGTGAATGACATGACGGACGGGATAGACTCAGAAGTGTCTCTGTTCGCAGATGATGTGAAATTAATGAGTTTAGCAACTAGCTTCTCGAATTTAACCCCACCAAATGCAAAGTCATGAAGATCGGAGACGGGAAAAGAAGACCGCTGACAGAGTACAGGCTAGGTGGACAAAGGCTACAAACCTCATCAAAGGAGAAAGACCTTGGGGTGAGTATAACGCCAAGCACGTCTCCGGAAACACATCAACCAGATAACCGCGGCAGCATATGGACGACTGGCAAACCTAAGATTAGCGTTCCGTTACCTTAACAAGGAATCGTTCAAGACACTGTACACCGTGTACGTCAGGCCCATACTAGAGTATGCAGCACCAGTCTGGAACCCACACCTGGTCAAGCATGTCAAGAAATTAGAGAAAGTGCAAAGGTTTGCGACAAGGCTAGTTCCACAACTCAGGGGACTGCCCTATGAAGAAAGGTTGAGGGAAATAGGACTAACAACACTGGAGGACAAAAGGGTTAGAGGAGACATGATAACGACATACAAAATACTGCGGGGAATCGACAAGGTAGATAGAGACAGGATGTTTCAGAGAGGGAACACAGAAACAAGAGGACGCAACTGGAAGCTGAAGACTCAGATGAGTCAAAGGGATGTTAGGAAGCAATTCTTCAGCCATAGAGTGGTTAGGAAGTGGAATAGTCTAGCGAACGATATAGTGGAGGCGGGAACCATACATAGTTTTAAGACAAGGTATGATAAAGCTCATGGAGCAGGGAGAGCAGAGACCCAGTAGCCGACAGCAAAGAGGCGGGGCCAGGAGCTGAGTATCGACCCCTGCAACCACAATTAGGTGAGTACAATTAGGTGAGTATACACACACACAAACACACACAAAGAAGACCGCAGACGGAGTACAGTCTAGGGGCCAGAGATTACAAACCTCACTCAAGGAAAAGGATCTTGGGGTGAGTATATCACCGGGAACATCTCCTGAGGCGCACATCAACCAAATGACTGCTGCAGCATACGGGCGCCTAGCAAACCTAAGAACAGCATTCCGACATCTTTATAAGGAATCGTTCAGGACCCTGTACACTGTGTACGTTAGGCCTATATTGGAGTATGCAGCACCAGTTTGGAACCCACACCTAGCAAAGCACGTAAGGAAACTAGAGAAAGTGCAAAGGTTTGCAACAAGACTAGTCCCGGAGCTAAGGGGCATGTAATATGAGGAGAGGTTAAGGGAAATCGACTTGACGACTCTGGAGGACAATAGAGATAGGGGGGATATAATAACAACATATAAAATACTGAGAGGAATCGACAAAGTGGACAGAGACAGGATGTTCCAGAGATGGGACACAGCAACAAGGGGTCACAGTTGGAAGTTGAAGACTCAAATGAATCACACAAGGATGTTAGGAAGTATTTCTTCAGTCACAGAGTTGTCAGGAAGTGGAATAGTCTGGGAAGTGATGTAGTGGAGGCAGGATCCATACATAGCTTTAAGAAGAGTGATAAAGCTAATGAGCAGGAAGAGTGACCAATAGCGACCAGTGAGAGCGGGGCCAGAGCGACTGACCTGCAACCACAACTAGTGAGTACACCACACACACACACACACACACACACTCACACACACACTCACAACACACACACACACACACACACCCTGCTTACCACGGAGGCGGTTCATCGGTGGCAGAAACATTTCAATGTTTCACACACACACACACACATACATACAACAGGCCTAGTGCTAATTGACATGTGCCTAGGACAAAATGGTACACACACACACACACACACACATGGATCAAAGACACGGGAGGGGCTTGTCATGACAGCTAGGTAAGAGAGGGGTTGCCGTGACTTAATAAACATCGTTACGTGAAGGACACTGAAGCTGGCACATCCCTCGCCACCCCATGTTATCTGAGTTGGTTTTTAATCTCTCTGCTCCGTCGAGGGGTAGCCGCCTGGATGATGCTCGCGAAGAGCTGTTGATCCAAGGTGTTGGAACTGCCTTCCATTTCTCTGGATTAGTTTTAATTACATTTTACATGCGATGTATTGGCATATATTTAAAATATAATAATAATAATAATTAGTACTAGTAGTAGTAGTAATAATAATAATAATAATAATAATAATAATAATAATAATAATAATAATAATAATAATACGAATAATAATAATAATAATAATAATAATAATATAAATATTAATACTAATAATAATAATAATAATAATAATAATATAAATACTACTACTACTACTACTACTACTACTATATAATAATAATAATAATAATAATAATAATAATAATAATAATAATAATAATTATTATTATTCTTATTATTATTATTATAGTATTATAATTTTTATTATTATTTTTATTTTATTTAGCCTGCCCATCCTCATCATTTGTTTGCATTCCCTCTCTCTCTCTCTCTCTCTCTCTCTCTCTCTCTCTCTCTCTCTCTCTCTCTCTCTCTCTCTCTCTCTTCTCTCTTTCCTTTTCTCTCTCTCTCCTCTCTCTCTCTCTCTCTCTCTCTCTCTCTCTCTCTCTCTCTCTCTCTCTCTCTCTTCCTTTATCGTCTCTATGAGTTCTTCACAGAAATCCACTTTACTCAAATATTCACAGGTTAAACGCTCATTACCTCTAATCTTCATCAATCTTTGCTAATCCGCCAGTATCCAGTAATTGCCGATCTTTCGTAAAAGGTCCACTAATCACAGGTGATCGTCATTCACTTTTAGCATTCCCCAGTAATCTCAAGCATTTGCCAGAATCCCTATCTGTATCAGGTAATTTCCACTAATCCCTTGGATCAATATTATCTGCTACACTTTGTAATCTCCACTAATTTGGAAAACAGCAATTAATCCCAAATAATCTCTCTCTGGGAAGAGAGAAATATTTCCCCAATAATATCCATTGACTCAGTAGTATTCAGGAAACACCATGAACATGTATTTCTTATCCATTTATATTTAAAAGTGGGTAATCACGGCCCCCAGAAGAGACTTTAGTCCACAGTACTTTAACATTTTGGGTCTACTGTATAAGGGGTTGCTAAGGGGCCCCAAAAATGTAGGTCCGCCACTGTGTGTAATTTATATAGTACCAGGAATATCTCCACAAAAAAAAATATCTTGGATAAGCAGTGATCTCCCTAGAACTCAGTAATATCCAATATTAATGCGAATGATATTCTACAAAATATTATACTCATAGGTACAATAAATAGTAATTACGCAGCTGGAATAATTTTCCTATTGCTTCTGCTACTTCTACTACTACAACAACAACTACTACTACTATTACTACTACTTCTAATACTACTTCTACTACTACTGCTGCTGCTGCTGCTGCTGCTGCTACTACTACTACCATTGCTACTATGAATTCTACTACTGCTACTACTACTGCTGCTGCTGCTGCTTACTATTACCACTACTACTTCTATGAGTACTTCAACTACTACTGCTACTACTACTATTAATTCTAGTATTACTAGGACTTATATGACTACTATTTCTACTACTGCTTCTGCAGTACTGATACACAGCTACTACCCTCTTCCCCTTCCTCACCGATCCGTCTTCTGGTAAGGGCGTTTTCTCGCTCGTTTGTGACTTGACAATGGTGCAAAGAGAACCAAAATGTTATCTTAGGTTCTCTTTGTAAGTGTGGGTTATCTTTGAGAACTGCGGTCTGTCCTGAACCTTATAAATGATCTGAAACGAACAGGATTATAGTTCTCTTGGGACATTTTGTTGATAAGGTTTCGTTTGCTGGGGGCTTTATCAATTCAGCGATCGAAAAAAGCTCCCAGAGGAGAAACGTCTCCTTTGATGTCCGAAATGATGCATGCCTGTATTTATTCCCACAGTTTTTGTCGGTAATTATATACCTTCAACTTATACTACTGTATTGTGACTTATTCTTTCTATACCACATTAATCTCCAGTAGTGAATACTAGTCAAAGGCCTGGAATCCGCAGTAATCCGGTGTAATCCTTCCTCAGATCAGCAAAGAATGGATCCTGGGGCCTGAACTGTGTGATATGTGGACGTCGAGTGACGTCCTATGCTGCACCGCCTCTATTCTTCACTTGGTCGCTATTGCCCTGGATAGGTAAGTCATTGCCCAGCATAGGTGAGCTGTGTTTTCCTAACCACTTGAGCAATATGCTGTGTTGTTCGCTTTTACCCTGGACAGATAAGTTTCACCCTTGTTTACCCTGGCTTTTTGACTAAATTTTGTAGTTCCATTCATCAACTCTTTAGTCAAAAATGTTCTCTCCCATATGTGTCGTGAATCTGAATTTATATATGCACGTCGTGTCAAATATACCGAATTGATCTTTTAGGCCGAACTACGCTAAAAATTTAACTTTTCCAAAATATTATTTAATGGATTAATAGATATATATATATATTTTTATTGAATATTTCATAAAAAAATCATTTTGACACTGAAACTATCTTAGAAATCTCACCTAAAATAACCAAACCTAATAAAAAAAATTTAACCAGATTCTACCAGGTATATCATAGACGAGTTTAAATTTATTTAATATTACTTAAATCAACGTAATGTATTATTTTTGCTATATGCAGGTTGATTTTTTGAGACTGCATAAGCAAATTCTTGCTCTGCTTTACTGCAGAAATGCCTTCGCTTTTTAGGCCAAACTCACCGTTTCCTTATATATATATATATATATATATATATATATATATATATATATATATATATATATATATATATATATATATATATGTCGTGCCGATTAGGTAAAACTTGCGATTTTGGCTTAAATAGCAACGCTCACCTTGCCATATACGACAAGTGAAAATTTGTGTATGCAATAATTTCGCCAAAATCATTCTGAACATAACGAAAAAATATATTTCAATGTGTTTGTTTATTATTAAATTAATGTTAACGTATCTAAAATATATTTAGTTGGGTTAGGCTAAATTAAATTGCGCTTGTTGTAATAAGGTTAGGTAGGTTTTCAAAGTTTCTCTTGGTACAAAATTATAAATTCTTACATTAACATAAATGACAAAAATATATCTTTAAACGTATAGAGAAAATTTTAGAAAGGACTTAATTTTAGATGAGTTCTTGCTAATTGACCAGTTTTCCTAATCGCACGCATATATATATATATATATATATATATATATATATATATATATATATATATATATATATATATATATATGTCGTGCCGATTAGGTAAAACTGGTCAATTAGCAAGAACTCATCTAAAATTAAGTCCTTTCTAAAATTTTCTTATACGTTTAAAGATATATTTTTTCATTTATGTTAATGTAAGAATTTATAATTTTGTACCAAGAGAAACTTTGAAACCTACCTAACCTTATTACAACAAGCGCAATTAATTAGCCTAACCCAACTAAATATATTTTAGATACGTTAACATTAATTTAATAATAAACAAACACAATGAAATATATTTTTCGTTATGTTCAGAATGATTTTGGCGAAATTATTGCATACACAAATTTTCACTTGTCTTATATACAAGGTGAGCGTTGCTATTTAAACCAAAATCGCAAGTTTTACTAATCATAATATATATATATATATATATATATATATATATATATATATATATATATATATATATATATATATATATATATATATATATAGGAGGTACCACCTCTAGAACTTTACTGGGGACCCTCATCCTCAGAGAAGACAATAAACGTACCTCAGAGAGAACTCGAGGTTCTCCCCGGAACTGTTTGAATATTTTCTTCTCCTTCCATCCCTATATATATTATATAAGTGCTTTTATTTTATATATATATATATATATATATATATATATATATATATATATATATATATATATAAATGCTTTATTGATTGACAGAATACATTTGTAGAAAACACAAACATGAACATGAAAACAATGGTACAATATATCAAAGATTATGAATCTCCTCCAGCTCCTCCGAAGCCGGACGCGAGCCAAGAATGCAGCATGCGTTTCCCCTCTGGATGGCCACGCTGAGACGCTGGAACATGAACGTGGCTGCCCTTGGGTCCCTGGTGGTGTCGATGAGTCTGGAACCCAGTTCTTTAAGGAAACGTGTTGCATTTTTTCCCCACGCTCCCAAGGTCTCTGATCCCACTGGGACAAATTTATACTGTTGGCTTATGTCCCTGTACTTACCGATCTTGTACTCCTCTCTGTGGTCAGCAGCTCCTCCCTGTCGCCCAACACTGTGATGGATGTAGGTGTCAGCCAGTGTCGACACACAGGTATAATCCCATGCTAAGAGCTTGCCATTCTTCCAAGGATAGATGGTGATCCCGTCGGGGCGGTTTGCTGGGTTGTGGGCGTTGTTGGCTGCTAGTGATCGAGGCTCTCTCTCGGCTGGGCATCCTTTATGATGTCGTTGACCTCATTGTGTCTTGCATGCCAACCCTTGGTTTTAGAACAGTTAAGACCATGTAGACCATATTGGTCGGCTTGCGCATCGCCGCAAATACACGTATATTCCGTGTAAATAGGGGCAGAAAGGCGCAGAGCCACTGCAATACGAAGGGTCTTAGGGTCCAGGCGTGTTCCCATGGCCGAAATGGGAACTGTTTGGAGGAAGTCCCCAGAGTGATGTGCACTCACAGCTAGGAGACGGGCAGTCTCCCTGTCTGATGTTACGACCCTGAGCATATTGGCAAGTATCTTTTCAGCGATGGGGCCGTCCCAGCTTGACTGTTTGTAGGCCAGTTCTTCACTAGGTTTTGGTGTTTGAGCAGCAAGAGTCTCCCATTCAGTGATGGCACTGGTGTAGCTAGGGTCCTGTATTCCTGCTGAATCACTGAGGTTGTCTGGAAGAATTTGTTTTATTAGCTCATTTGATGCTATGGAAGAGGATAAAAAGGCTGGTAGGGCAATCTGGGAGGATTTGCGTACTCCCAGCCCCCCAAGTCTGACTGGAAGTGAGGCTTGCAACCACTGTCCATCTTCGAGGGAAAGATTCAATACACTCTCTAACATGGTCTTGAGGAGAGAGTCGTATTCCTCGAGTTTCGGACTGATGAAGGCTGGGGAGCATCTCAGGAAGTATGTAAGTTTTGGGATTGACAGGCACCTGGTGAGTAGGTAGAAGGCATCATGTGTATCGATGTCTTTCATCCTACCTTCCATCGTCCTGAGGTCGGAGATTTTTTTTTCCAGGACCAGATCGATGGCATTGGGCCCAAGAGGAGCACCAAGGAGAGTGCTGTTGGCTGGATCGATGGTTCGTGCCCCTGGTAAAACAGCCCTAATGTCCTGGATCATCTGTGGATTGGTGGAAATTATCTCACATATATATATATATATATATATATATATATATATATATATATATATATATATATATATATGTGTGTGTGTGTGTGTGTGTGTGTGTGTGTGTGTGTGTGTGTGTGTGTGTGTGTGTGTGTGTGTGTGTGTGTGTGTGAGTGTGTGGACACACCTGTCAGCATTTTGGGGGGAATTTTTAAATACAACTTTGACGTTAAAATTTTTAAGAAAGGAAGGCATATCAACCAATTTTCATGGGAAGGGAGAACCAACATATTTTTAGTTGAATAAGGTTGGTTGTCCCTTTTTGAATTTTAAAAAGAATTTCTGGCAATTTTAAAGATTTATCAATTAAGTCTCTTTGGGTATTTTAGATCATCAGCTGTTTCATAAAATTTTGAGATTTCTTCATGTATGAATTCTGGACAACAAATACGCAATGCTGTCAAACACAATGATGAATAATAGTGAAGAATAGTATGAAGAATAGTAGTGCATATAGGAACAGTTATTTGTTGTTTTTTCTGTAAACTTAGTTGATATGCCTTCTCTTATTAAGACTTTTAATATCAAAGTTGTATTTAAAAATCTTGATACAGTTAAAAAAATTGATACCCCCCCCCAAAATGCTGACGGGTGTCTATAAGATTCCTTGTCAAATATGTGATAAAGTTTATTACGGTCAAACTGGTAAAAGTCTTGAACTAAAGTTAAAACAACATAAATATAGCATTAGAACTGGACAAGATTCTAATGTTTATTCATGTGAGAGGGTTTAACAATTTAATTGATTTTCAAAAGGCTGAGAAAGTTGCATCAAGCAAGTCCATGGTCGACAGGAATATTATAGAATCATGTTTCATAAAAAGTATTTTTGAAAATAATATGAATATTGCTTTTGGTTTAGATAAATTAGATTCATTTATAATTAATAAAATTTGGGAAGAATTTAAGATACATTACACAAGTAAAAAATCTTAATGCTTGGGTAGAGTATCAGATGTGTTTCACAGAGTCGGGAGTTCTGACGTGACTGTGAGGTGCAGTCTTGCCCTTATATGCTCTCCTGTTTATGCTTTATTTTTATGGTTCCTTGATAATGTGAGAAGTCACGAAAGCGCTTGGAATTTCGCTATTCTTTCACTGGTTGTTTTGCATATTGTGATAACACCTATTTAGTGAGATTATATATATATATATATATATATATATATATATATATATATATATATATATATATATATATATATATACAACAACCACTGTGAAATAATAGAGAAAATCCAAGATCTTTCGTGACTTCTCACATTATCAAGGAACCATAAAAATTAAAGGTTAACAGGAAGGCAAATACGGACGAGACTACACCTCGCTAACCAACAACACCTGACTTTTTATGATGATGCAGGTAGGTAGTCAGTGATCCGTGAAACACAGCTTATATTCTACCCATAAATTTGTCCTATGTAATTACATATATGTATTTTTTTTTCAACAAGTCGGCCGTCTTCTACCGAGGCAGGGTGACCCAAAAAGAAGGAAAATCCCCCCCCCCCAAAAAAAAATACTTTCATCATCATTCAACACTTTCACCTCACTCATACATAATCACCATGGGGAAGTGGAATAAGAATCTTTCCTCCGTAAGCCATGCGTGTTGTAAAAGTCTAACTAAAATGCCGGGAACAATGGGCTAGTAACCCCTTTTCCTGTATAGCTTACTAAAAAGAAAAAGAAGATATATATATATATATATATATATATATATATATATATATATATATATATATATATATATATATATATATATATATTTATACTAAGGTTAAGGTACTAAAAGTATCACTTTTAGTACTGAGTGGGGACTCATAGTCTCAGACAAGAGCATAAAAATACTCAGGGAAATCTGTGTAGGTTTCTTCCTAGCGCTGTGTGGGTATTTTCCTTCCCTTCCTCCCCAATATATATTATTTTCTTTGTCACAAAAATGAATAAAACAAAGTTTGGTTTGATCCCGAGGAGTCGTGTGTGGCGGCAAATGTAAAGTTCAGCTGTTTTATATCTTCTTGTGCTCACAGTTCTTGTTATCGCAAAGGCATTCCAGGAGGGATAACACAACTTCCAGTCCGTGTCGTTTATTTCTGAATTTTCCAGTTAAAAGTCTCGAGTGCGCGCGCGTGGTTATAGGGGTCGAGTATCAGCTCCTCTGTGTGTGTGTACTCACCTAGTTGTGGTTGCAGGGGTCAATTCACAGCTCCTTTCCCCGCTTCTTCACTGGCCGCTACTAAGTCACTCTTCCTGCTCCATGAGCTTTATCATACCTCTTCTTAAAGCTATGTATGGATTCTGGCTCCACTACATCACTTCCCAGAGTATTCCACTTCCTGACAACTCTGTGTGTATGAGTTTTTTGTTTTTGTTTTTATTTAATCTTACAGAAGCCTTATTAGTTAATAAGTACTTTATTGTGAGTAACAATAAAGCCTGATGAACATTTGTTGATGCCCAGATAGAGATGCTAATATAGAGACTTATCTCATTTTTTGTCGTGTTCATGTCTTAATGTGGGGTTTCTCCCCCCCCCTACACTCTCTAAGTGTCGTTTCGACACAATTGGAGTTTCTTGTTGTTTACGTTGATAGATTTAAAGCATATACATACAAAATCCTTATTATTTTTTGCATCATTATATTATCTTGAATGTGATTGTCATATCTATTTTTCCTCCTATTTACAAACGAAGACATTTCTATTATTTTCAGCATTTTTCCATGATTTCTGTGTGCCCCCTTTGCATTCCGCTATGTTTCTTTGTATTTTATATTTTCAATTCACTCATAATTTTGCACATCTTTATTTTTATTTAAATTGATTTGAAATTTCCTTTCATTTCTTTGTATTTTCCTAATTATTATTTTTGTTTTGTATTTCTCCATGTACTTTAAGAAGTACATTTCAATTTCACGGAAGTAAACAAGTAGAATGAACTGATTGTGACACTGGTGGTTGTAACCTCCACTCAAGTTGTGAAGAGCTAATATGACATATATATATATATATATATATATATATATATATATATATATATATATATATATATATATATATATATATATATAAAATATATATATATATATATATATATATATATATGTATGTATGTATGTATATAGATTAATCTCCTGACATTAAGTCAGGAGATTAATGTATCTGTATATTTCGACGAAGAGGATCCCAGAAGGGGGTAGTAATATACAGAGCAATTAATCTCCTGAATTTCCTGTCTCCAAACCTATCACATTTAAGAACTAAAAGTCTTATTTCCAATCACCAATCCAAGGGTTTGGTAAAACAAGAAGGGTAAAATCCCCTGTCTGCTGAATAAAGACATCTCGTTCAAATACATTTACAATGTTCAATGAGAATTAGTCACTATGCAGAACATAATTAAAGTAATACCTGATTGCACATCTATTAACATATTTGCCAAATGTAAGTTTATCAACTCAGATAAGTAACAAGGTGTGTAATTCATTTGTGCACACCCACAAGTGAACAAAAAACATTTATAAATACATACCATGGAGCCAACGACCAGGTTCACACAATATACTGCATAGACACCAACATGACAGGGACAAAATCCATTCACTACTAACATAGGCTGAGTCAACAAAGCTGAGCAAATGTTTATCTACTCACTATTAAGTATCCCGTAGAAAATCTCAAAATGTTTTAAGGCAGAAACTAACAAAAAAAATCATAAACTCAGCGAGGTAATTCCATCCTAAAAGCTGATTCTCGTATCTTTACCTATCTTACTTATAAATGCCAAATGAATCTAGGTAGTTTATATATTCATCCATTTTGACTTCTTTTCTTACTCACTGACATTATTAAGCTTATTTTCTAACTGACATTCAGAACAAATTGTTTTTTTTTATAAAAAAAAACAGTGATTTGACATCTATAAACCATACAGGAAGAATGGTTGTACACAAAAGATCGGAGAAATATGTTCAAACTATGTCAGCTCATTTTCGGCATATCCAAAGCAATGGCATGAAGTATACTATGTAGGAAGGTGTCATATTGGCGAGAGATCATACCAGGATCAGGCTGGGTAGGCAGGGAACTAGGGCTGCAGAGAATAGGGAATCGGGGCACGTAGAGGGAGCCCGAATGCTGGGAAAGTCGAGTTCTCCTTTACAAGAGGAGAAGGAGCAGGGAGTCCGAGCGAGAAATCTTAACACGAAAACTTTCAAGGACTGTCAGAGGGCAGCGAGATAAGATAAGGGCAAAGATGTTGGCTGGTCAGACATCCCTTAGCTGATACGGTAGTCTCCTGACGGGGAAAACAGTGGTGGTGGTAGTGGTGGATAGGGGTGGTGGTGGTGGTGGTGTGGGTGATAGCGGTGGTAATGGTAGGGGTGGTGGTGTTGCACATGATCAAGATGATGGGTTTGGTGGTGAAGAGGGGGTTGGGGAGGTGGTGTCTCTTTTGCTGTTGTTTCTGGTGGTGGTGGTGGTGGTGGTGGTGGTGGTGGTGGTGGTGGTGATGGTGGTGGTGCTGCTGCTGCTGCTGCTGTGGCCGCAGATAGTCACTATACTGTGACTATAGTGATTACCAGCAGCAGTGACACTGCTAATGAGACTGCTGCTGCCTTCATAGTGTGTGTGTGTGTGTGTGTGTGTGTGTGTGTGTGTGTGTGTGTGTGTGTGTGTGTGTGTGTGTGTGTGTGTGTGTGGTCTCCTACGCTGTTTGGAAAGTTTTTTTTTTTTTTTTTTTTTTTTGGGGGGTTTCTTGTACGACCTTATATGTGGTTATCATGTCTGCTTTTTTTCTCCTGTCATCGAGCCTTTCATTTTAATTCACATTTTCATCTCTAGAAGTGGGCCTCACACACCAGTGCACATTCCAATTTTGGCCTAAAATCCCTTGCAAAGAGATTTTTTTTAAGCATTTCTCCATCCAGATATTTGAAAGCAATTTCATAATTTGCTGATGAAACATATGAGCCTCACTCAAGTCCATTTATAGGATCTTCCCTTTATTCGTATTTGTGTGTCCGTGGACATGTGTCCGTAGCTTGTGTTCGCGCGTGTGAGTGTGTGTGTTTTGCAGATGCCCCCTAGAGGAAACAGATTCCAATTTGCACAAACAAGACTCCCCCTTCCCTTCCTTCCTACCCCCAGACCTGACCACTCGTTGCTATGACGCAGTTCATTCACCGCTCCACTGACCTGCTATTTTCGTCTCTATGCAATTCCTGAAAAAAAAAAACAGCTGGGATTCGGGGACCGGATTAAAAATAAAGCGAAAAGGGATCAAAGACACAGCAATGATTTTTTTTTTTACCCTTTCGAGTACCTTAGCAAAGAAATCACTGTTGTTCAACAAATAAAGGTGAACTCAACATTCAGTTTCAGGAGAAGGTATATTATGAGGTCGTGTAAGAAGCCGGGAGATATACGGAAAGTTTACCGGAGTTACAGTAAGTATTTCATGAGCCGGGGAACATGAAAGCTCTTTAATGAATATGACAGCTGTTTAATGAACATGAAAGCAGTTCAATTAACATGAAAAATAGTCGGAAGAACATGAAAGTATGTGAATGAACATAAAAGCTTTCAAAGCACAAAGTACGTAAAACACAATGCTTTCTTTAGCGTGGAAATATTACAAAAGCTCGGGTATAAAAACACGAAATTCAGAGCATTTTACACAACGTTTGGCTCTGGATTCAGCGTTATCAAAGTCTTCGTCAAATCTTGAAAATAAAGAGTTGTTCTGCTTTAAGTGTCTTTACACCCCGTCAGCATTACTCAGAGTAGAGATCTCTTTATGCTAGAGTTTGTAGTATAAATATTTTTTTTTTTCACTTTTTCTACATTATTCTCCCGTACTTTTATTTTTGCATTTATAATGAGTGCATTTATAATGGGTTCGTGTAAGCTCTGGATAGGGGTGATTATTAACGTTTCCAAGTTGACCATTTGGGTTTGATTAGTAATTAATGTAAGGGGAGGTGATAACTGATATCATCAGGTTCGTTTAAGGCCTATGGATTGAAGTTACTTGCACACTATCATTTATCATTAAAGTAAGCATTAAAATAAACTCCTAGTGTTTAGACACTGACAGATATATATATATATATATATATATATATATATATATATATATATATATATATATATATATATATATATATATATATATATATATATATATATATATATATATATATATATATATATATATATATATATATATATATATATATATATATATATATATATATATATATATATCTGTCAGTATATAATATCCTTTGGGGGATATTTCACTGGATATATACTATATGATCGTCTTAGGACATTTATTGTATATAAATGTTTCGGTGGTAAATCCATCACCATTACCAGGATTAATTTCAGGAACACAACATAATAACGCACAAATTATAATAATATAATTTTAGAAAATAGAGTGCAACACGAAAACGCTGAAAAAAACCACAGATAATCAAACCAACAATAAATTGTTTAATTTTTTTTTTTCATATTTTGCTAATGCGATTATTTTTCTATCATATGTTATTTTTGGCACTTAAGTACGATCCCCACCTAGACAGTCTGATCTCAAGTTACAATAAAATAATAATAATAATAATAATAATAATAATAATAATAATAATAATACCAATAATAATAATAATAATAATAATAATAATAATAATAATAATAATAATAATAATAATAATAATAATAATAATAATAATAACTAACATTAGGTACTTGCCTCACCTTCCAAGAAATTACGTAGCCAAGGAACGAGCAACACGTCAAAAATTAATCGTCTTACTTGGCCTTGTACGAAAAAAATAACTCCTTGAGCAACTTAGTTTAATGGACTGCATAATAGATTTTTATGCAGACGGAACTCTATTAAACATTTTTTCGTTTTTGTCTGAGTTTGGTTTATTTTTGGGTAGATGGTTACTGAGCTGCTGGTTTTTGAACACCTGGTTTCCGAACTTCTGGTTTTCGAGCAGCTGGTTTCTGAACATATGGGTTCCTAGCAGCTGGTTTACGAACAGCTGGTTTCTGATCAGATGGTTTTCCGGCAGCTTGTTTACCAATAACTGGGGTTTCGAACTGCTGGTCTCCATGCAGACCGTTAAAATGCTTCTACAATATATATTGTCCAGAAAATGTCGACAGCTTTGTACCGCAGTAAAACTGTATATTTCAGATTTAACCCCGAAATGAACACCTAATTTCATTCTCATTCCCCCCAGCTAAATACACAGGAAACCCACATTCTCTCTGCCAATCTTTTGGTGCCTTCTCGTTTCTCATAAACTCATTAAACCACCACATTATCCACTCTTACACTCTTAGCCCCAGCTGCTTGCAGAATTTCAGTCTTCAATAAATATCCACCTTATGTTGCCTTTCTCACTTTTGGCTTACTTAATGCCTCACTCACTTCTCTTATACTCAGTCATGGTTCTTCACTCATTCGAATATATTTCGTTCTTAATATTTTCTCATGCTTGAACTTTCCGCCTCCATCTAATCGTCTACGTTCAACAGTGTCTCAAAATGTTCTTCGCATTTCCTCACACCTTTCCTTTTTTTTATCGAGTATCTCACTACTGCCACTGTCAACATAAAAATTGAGTTGCTGCCTTGGATGTCTAGATTTTGTCTTGTTGTTATTATTATTATTATTATTATTATTATTATTATTATTATTATTATTATTATTATTTATTAACACATCGGCTGTCTCCCACCAAGGCAGGGTGGCCCGAAAAAGAAAATTTTCACCATCATTCACTCCATTATTATTATTATTATTATTATTATTATTATTATTATTATTATTATTATTATTATTATTATTATTATTATTATTATTATTATTATTATTATTATTATTATTATTGTAATTATTATTATTGTTGCTAATGTCATTTTTGTTGTTGATGTAGTTATTATTAATTTGAATGGGAAATGTCTTGCAATGGCCGGGAATGGGAGATAATCAGTTTTAATCCGAGGAAGGGAAAAGAAGCCCCAATTTCTTGGATCAGTATCCCTCACCAGCATCAAAGAATTGCCCTCGAAGATTAATCTCTCACCAGCTCTACATTTGTTGGCAGTACCTCACTCTAGTTTTGATCTCGTTCCCCACTCTTTTGTCATTGTTTCATTTTTTACTTTGCAAAGACGTTTCAAATGCTACCTCATTCTCGTTTACCATCATTTTCTCTTCATAGATCCGTGGTAACACCCTCGGTTCACTACCCACCAGATCTTGGTTCGATCCAAGAGCGGATAAAATTGTTGGGCATTTGTCTTTACACCTGTCACCCCCTATTGATCTAGCAGTAAATGGGTATCTGGTGGTGTTTGTGGTATCCCGCTGGGATTAGTAGTACACCTTAGACAGGGCTAGGCTTTGAAATGAGCTGAGTTTCCATAACAACTTTTATTCTGTGAATTGCAACTGAAAAAAAATGCTTCCTCCTACACCTACTCTTCTGTAATTACAAACCTTTGCTCTACATTTGCCAATTCATTCGTAAATCTAAATCACATTTTTTGAGGTTTCCCCTCATTACTTTTTTGAGGTTCCCTCATCTGTTCTTTTTTGAGGTTCCTCTCATCACTTTTTTATAAATTTCCCTCTTCACATTTTAAGATGCCCCCTAATCACTCACATAAATTAATTAAGATTAACTAACAACATTTAAGGTTAGCTTACCTATAGCACGTACATATGTCTACATGAGAGGACCATTTCTACATGGAAATAGAAATAAGAGTGATATGGGACTGGACATTTCGACCTCCAATTGATTTTCTCTTAAGCAAACCTGTTAACGAGGACGTCGGTTGGGGGTTAAACTATGCATATAACTTAATCACTCTTGTTTCCGTCTCCATATGAGTACCGGCCTCTCAGTGACAAGTGTTTATAATCACTTCGATGTACCAAATCCAGGTCTGATTGTAGCAGGTTGTATGAGTTAATTTAATGGACTTTCTATAACTCCGCTTGCCACCCTCAGTTATGAAAAACGTATCCTAGCAACTGCACTTCATTAGTATAAATAAGGAATTATTATTCTTAACTATATTTTTTCTAATTTATAACATTTATTTTGTATTTATTTCATTATTTCCATTATTAGGATAATGTATTAATCAGTACTAATTTTTGCTTTAGAATTTACAGTAGGTGATATTTAGTGTTCATTCAGAGATCAGATGATAGGATATATATACCGAAAAGTGTATTTCTCTCAGCGTGTATAATCTGAAAGTTTACTTTAATCCCTATATCAGGGATTAATGTATTATTGTCTGGTGGTGAAGAGCTTTCGTTCAGCCTTAATTAATGACCCTAGTGTAGTCGATAGGCTTCAAACCCCGTTTACCAACACAAGTACAGGACATCTTTCTTTAATGTTATGTTACGATGTGTTAAGGTTTAAAGTCAGTCGACTGGATGGTTGTTTAGACTGAATTTCACCTGTACTCCACCAATCAAAAGTAGTTTAGTCCCGTAAATAGTACTGAAAGTTAACTCTCAGTGTATATACACTGACAGATATACACCAGTTAATGTGTATTCAATGAGAGATACGCACCTCTCCGTAAATATACTCCGTGAAATACATACGTCTCTGTGAATATATACCGTGAAATACACACTTAGAGATACACATTTATCAGTATATATACACTGAAAGATATATACTTCACCATATATATTCTCTGACACTCATTTCTTTTCATTTCCTTCTCAGTAAATTATATTCACCCTCTCAGTAAATATTAAATGAAAGTCGCTCTGTTAGTACCACGAAAATTAGCAGTTCAAAGACTCTTTCCTCTCTAGTCCAGACCAAAATAACAAAAAAATTGAAAGATTTACTGCGTTTAATTGGAATGAGATGTTGATCAAACCTGCCGTGGGATACAGGCAGCTTCGATCCACATAGCTCTAAATAATAGAAAATAAATGTGACTGATATTTAAACAGCCATTTCAAGAGATACTCTTTATACAGACGTTTAAATTAAAAAAAAAGTAACGGGGATGTATACAGTTTTTTTACAGATATTTTCGTAAACTGATGTTGAAATAGGAAGAAAGTATTAGAAACGAGAATTTTTGATGAATTGAAGAGGATATGATGGCCCTGCGTTCTGCAGCTCTGACAAGCTGTGTGAAAAAAAAATGGGTGAAGAAATATAGTGTAGAAAACAATGGCTGTAGAAAAAATGAGCGCAGATACATTGGGCAGAGGAACAAAAGGCGAATGAACAATGGGCGCAGTAACATCGGGTATAGGAACAATGAATCTAGAAACAAGGGGTCTAAAATCGATAGGTACATAAATAATGGGTTTTGGAATAATGTATGTAAAAAACCATGGGATGGGGGAACACTAGGGGAGGGAACAGTCCGTGAAGGAACAATGGGTTAGGAAACAGTTGGTGTGGAAATAATTCATGAGAAAACAATGGACGCGACACAATAAGTGGAAAGATCAAAGGGTGTAAAACAGTGGGTGTAAAATAATGGGTAATGAACAATAGGTGTACAAAATAAACAATGGATGAGTAACAGTGTGTGAGGAACGATAAGTATAGAAACAATGGGTGAGGAACAATACGTAAAGAAACAATGGGTTTAAAACAATTGGTATTGAAACAATGTGGTTTACAAAAATAGGTGTTGAAACAATGGGTGTTGAAACAATGGGTGTTGAAACAATGGGTGTTGAAACAATGGGGTTTAAATCAATGGGTGGTGAAACAATGGGTGTTGAAAAAATGGTTGTTGAAACAATGGGGATTGAAATAATGGGGTTTAAAACAATGGATGTTGAAACAATGGGTGTTAAAACAATGGGTGTTGAAACAATGGGGTTTAAAACAATAGGTGGTGAAACAATGGGTGTTGAAAAAATGGGTGTTGAAACAATGGGGTTTAAAACAATGGGTGTTGAAACAATGGGTGTGAAACAATGGGGTTTAAAACAATGGGTGTTGAAACAATGGGTTTTAAAACAATGGTTAACAATCGATAAATGTAATTTTCAAGTGGAAAATGGATTACATATTCAGTATTGGACAGATACCGAACAATACATGTTTTTACCAACACCTGTCAATGATACCCGTAGTGACAACACCTGTCAATACTACCCGTAGTGACAACACCTGTCAATACTACCCGTAGTGACAACACCTGTCAATACTACCCGTAGTGACAACACCTGTCAATACTACCCGTAGTGACAACACCTGTCAATACTACCTGTAGTGACAACACCTGTCAATAATACCCGTAGTGACAACACCTGTCAATATTACCCGTAGTGACAACACCTGTCAATACTACCTGTAGTGACAACACCTGTCAATACAAGTAGTGACAACACCTGTCAATACTACCCGTAGTGACAACACCTGTCAATACTACCCGTAGCGACAACACCTGTCAATACTACCCGTAGTGACAACACCTGTCAATACTACCTGTAGTGACAACACCTGTCAATACTACCTGTAGTGACAACACCTGTCAATACTACCTGTAGTGACAACACCTGTCAATACTACCTGTAGTGACAACACCTGTCAATACTACCCGTAGTGACAACACCTGTCAATACAACCCGTAGTGACAACACCTGTCAATACTACCCGTAGTGACAACACCTGCCAATACTACCCGAAGTGACACCTGTCAATAATACCCGTAGTGACAACACCTGTCAATACTACCCGAAGTGACACCTGTCAATAATACCCGTAGTGACAACACCTGTCAATATTACCCTTAGTGACAACATCTGTCAGTATTAACTGATGGGTCAATACCTGTCATTATTACTTGAGGGGGACAACACTTGTCAGTATTTCCCGATATTGCAACACCTGTCAGTGTTACATGTGGCAACAACTGTGAACATTACATGTGGTAACACCTGTCAGTATTATCTGATATTGCAGCACCTCTCAGTATTGTATGGGGCAGCATCTGTCAATATTACATGTGGAAACACCTGTCAATATTACATGTAGCAAGACCTGTCAATATTACATGGGGCAACACCTGTCAGTATTACAAGGGGCAACACCTGTCAGTATTACATGTAACAACACTTCTCAGCATTACCTGATATTGCAACAACTGTTAGTGTTACCAGTAAATTATCGAGATCACACAATTAAACTTTATTTTACACGTATTGCCATACTTCTCTTTCCAATAAAAATATTAATAAAAATAATTATTTATTACTGCAATTTTACAATAAAGTGTTGAATATCCGATTATATTTGTTGATAAGATTTACATTTTTTATAATCACTGGTAAACGTTAAACCCGCTAGGTTTATAGTGAACAATAGGAATGGCTGGTAATTATTCTTGATTCGAGAAAGGGAAGGTAGCTCCTATTCCTGAAATCAAGAGCTCTTCACTAGGAGTTATAACCTTTCCTACGTCCAGGTGAATTTATTAGCTAACATCTGCTATATAACCTAACCTCATTTCAGAGCCCTTCCCTATCTAGGTTAGGTAAGGTTTGTCTGGAAACAGGACAAGTGTTTCCTGAAGCGAGTCTTAGTCATATGATGAGTCACAGCTGGAGCTTTTGGTCATATGACTAAGGCCTTCTGCTGGCTTACCCCTCCACCTCTTTAAAATTATAATTATAACCATTTTTATATCGCTATCTAAGTTATACTAACTCCCTTCCTGGTATGCCACTCACAACTGTTGTCCAACAACTAGGTACCTACTTACTGCTAGGTGAACAGAGATACAAGCCTAGCGTGCCAGGATCGAGCATGAATGTAGATGGCACTCTTTGGGCTAGCAGTATACCTTAGAGATTGTTGACTGGGCGGGCTTGGAATTGAGCTGTGGTGGAATAACAAGTCATAGGACATTCAACCATGTAAAAAAAATCGAAACTGATTATTACAGTGCCTAAGAAAACGGTGTTGAACAGAACAAAACATACAAACTCAAGAACAATAATATAACACAGTTATATTCAGGAGAATTGTTATCATGATGCAGTTGTTATGCAAACATGAACGCTTGCTTGAAGAGACTTTCATGCTACAAGGATTAAGTCAAAACACAAAGCCGCAATTGCAAAACAAGCTTTGATCAGAACAACGTTTCACCCTGTGTAGTTCTCTACCGCCTAGTGACTTGATAAGGCCTCTTCACAGAGGAAAACGTCGTCCCAATAAAAGTTAGTTCTGGAAACGCGTGTCCGTGTGTTCAGATATGTCTGCAAAACACCATTGTATCAGAAATACGGATTAATTTGTATTAATGTTAGTAGCATTGCCGACAATATGTTAGGTGAAAGGACACAAGTGCAACTAATGTGACATTTTATTGTGGCAACGTTTCGCTCTCCAGGAGCTTTATAAAGCTTGATAAAGCTCCTGGAGAGCAAAACGTTGCACCACAATAAAAGGCCACATTAGTTGCACTTGTGTCCTTTTACTTAATACGGATTAAGACTGACTGGTCAGCCGTTCTGTATGTTAGTCCTGATGGCTCCCCACACTAACAACACTTGGGCACGCATATGAACCCTCTCTGAATAGCCACTCACCTTTGACCCTCTGCACTCCAACGAGCCCAGTGGGATGCTTTATTAGTTTTCAAGCCTATCGGCTGCAGGAGAGTCCTCAAGGCTGAATATCACCTGCTCACCAACTATCGGGAATACGTCAATTCCCGGTGCATATACATACACACACGCGCACCATTTGGGGTTATCTGGACACTACCTGAAGACAATTTCGACCTGTAGGGTACCTGAAGACGATTTCGACCTGGAGGGTACCTGAAGACAATTTCGACCTGGAGGGTACCTGAAGACAATCTCGACCTGTAGGGTACCTGAAGACGATTTCGACCTGGAGGGTACCTGAAGACGATTTCGGGAGTCACCGCCACCGCGGCCCGGTTCCAGACCAGGCCTCCCGGTTGCCGGCATCATTAACCAGGCTGTTGGCGCCAGGCTTTCACAGCGCCCAGGAAAGTCGAAGAGAGTCGGATTTTTTTTTTTCATAATATGGAACGGAACAAAAAATAAAGAAAATGTTTACTGATCAGTGAACGTGATAAATAGAATCGAGTTTCATTGACTCTTCGTTCCCTTCCCCCCTTCCCCCACCATCCCCCACTTTTCCCCACCTTCCCCAACTTCCCCAACCCTTCCTCACCCTTTCCCTGATTATTGGGTTTAATTCCATTAGTAATTGTAAAATGTGGTTAAATTGAGTTTATAACTGGGTAAATGGGAGAGAGGTGATCACGAACTCTATTACACGAGTGAACAAGAGCGCAGGGCCTTTTAAATGGAATAAAACTCAATATGGCGTGCTGAATAGGTACTGTAGCAACCAATTATATTAAATGGCACCTGGAGAAGGTAGGAAACGCAAACGGGGAAGTAAGAAAGGGAAGAGAGAGAGAGAGAGAGAGAGAGAGAGAGAGGAGAGAGAGAGAGAGAGAGAGTATAGTGAACTGAGACATTTTCGTTGCAATTATGGTCAAGTCCCCCACAGCTAAGGAGTGTTTAGAGAGGCATTATCAGTTATATGCCCAGAAACGTGAGCAAACACACCCGTTTGTATGAATGTCTGCTGGCTCCCGTGCCAGCAGACGCGCTCATGGGCACTGGGGGTCTCGTGCGCGCCTGCACACTCGCATAAAATGAAGTTTGAGAAAGCTGAGAGTAATGACACAGAGTCAATCCAAGATCTAGTTAGACTGGTAAAGTGAGTTAAATCAGGCATGTCAAGGAACCCTAGAAACTAGACGAGACATGACCACTTATAAGACACCTAGAGACGAATAAATAGTTGAGAAAGTCAGACTATTTATTGTACGAAAAAAAAGCAAAGGAAATAAACCGAAAAGCAAACATGTTAATAAAAGAAAGTCATAAGAAAGAAATCCTTCACTAGGAGAATAATAAACAAATGAAAAGTTTTTGAGAAATGGCTTTAGTGAAAGTTAAGTTAAAACAGGAACTTAGAAAACAACATGACGTTATCCAGGACGGACGGAGAGTCAAGTCACATAAATTAAGTGATGCCCCCCCAAAAAAAAAGCGTCTTGAGAGCTAGAGTTTAACTTAATCAGGCAAAATTGGGTTAAGATATACACACATGAGCACAGGAAGACAAACACACATACACACACACACACACACACATACACACACACACATACACACACACACACATATATACACACACACACACACACATATATATATATATATATATATATATATATATATATATATGACGGATGAGGTGAATCATGGAATTGATGAAGGGAAAAGGGTGAGAGGTGCACTTAGGAGTCTGTGGAGACAAAGAACTTTGTCCGTGGAAGCAAAGAGGGGAATGTATGAGAGTATAATTATACCAACACTCTTATATGGGTGTGAAGCATGGGTGATGAATGTTGCAACGAGGAGAAGGCTGGAGGCAGTGGAGATGTCATGTCTGAGGGCAATGTGTGGTGTGAATATAATGCAGAGTATCCGTAGTTTGGAAATTAGGAGGAAGGGCGGGATTACCAAAACTATTATCCAGAGGGCTGAGGAGGGGTTGTTGAGGTGGTTCGGACATGTAGAGAGGAAGGAACATAATAGAATGACTTCGAGAGTGTATAAATCTGTAGTGGAGGGAAGGCAGGGTAGGGGTCGGCCTAGAAAAGGTTGGAGGGAGGAGGTGAAGGAGGTTTTGTGTGCGAGGGGCTTGGACTTTCAGCAAGCATGCGTGAGCGTATTTGATAGGAGTGAACGGAGACAAATGGTTTTAATACTTGACGTGCTGTTGGAGTGTGAACAAAGTAAGGTTTATGAAGGGATTCAAGGAAACCGGCAGGCCGGACTTGAGTCCTGGAGATGGGAAGTACAGAGCCGGCACTCTGAAGGAGGGGTGTTAATGTTGCAGCTTTGTGACTAGTGTAAGGGCGCCTCTGGCAAGACAGTGATGGAGTGAATGATGATGAAAATTGTTCTTTTTCGGGCTACAATGCCTTGGTGGGAATCGGCCGGTGTGTTAAAAAAAATATATATATATAGTGTGTGTGTCGTGCTGAATAGATAAAACTTACGATTTTGGCTGAAATAGCAACGCTCTTCTTGTCAAATAAGGAAAGCGAATTTTTTTTTATGTAATAATTTCACAAAAATCATTCTGAACCTAACGAAAAAATATATATTTAATTGTGTTTGTTTATTATTAAATTACTGCAAACTTATCTAAAATACATTTAGATGGATTAGGTTAAATTAAATTGCGTTTGTTATAATAGGGTGAGGTAAGTTTTGTAAGGTTCTTTTGGTACAAAATCATTAATTTTTACATTAACATAAATGAAAAAAAAAAATATCTCTAAATGTATAAGAGAAAATTTTAGAAATAACTAAATTTTAAATGAGTTCTTGCTAATTGACCAATTTTACCTAGTCGGCACGACATATATAATAATAATAACATAATAATATATTTATTTACTACAAGTACATGTACAAGGTATACAGGCCTAGCTGACATCAATGACATACTACTATATAGAAAGCCCCTTGTTATGCAGAGCATTTCTGGCAAATTAGGTCAGTTTTGTCCCAGGATGCGACCCACATCAGTCGACTAACTTTCAGGTACCCATTTTGTTGATGGGTGTAAAGATGGGTGTATTCGTAATTTTTAGAATATTCACAGATGTACGACAAAAAATATTGCTTTGCTTATTCGGCAGAAAACACCTTTTCGAATATATATTCATAAATTCTGGGCTAAGACAACTGACCTAGACAGGGGCCCCAGCATGGACTTCCCCTTCCTCCGCTCCCCCCGAAAAAAATAAAACTAGCAGGACCAATTACGGCAATATGAGATTCAGGTGGCCATTAGAGTAATTACCGGCGTAATACACCTTTGAAAGTAGGTTAAGCCTGTCTAATATGGTTTAACAGCTTGCTTACATGTTGGCTGTGACTCGCTAACGAATGTTGGGCCCCAGAGCAGCACAGACCAGGAGACCAGGACGGACACAGCTGCTGGGCTGAGTTTCACCCTCTCGTTGACTTGATATCGATCCTCTGTAAACAGGATTTGAAAAAAAAAAACCGACGTGCTACGAATACAGTTAGAGATGGATTAGTTTCGTGAGTATGAGTCAAAAATAAATTTCCAGAGAGAATAATTATTTTTGTTCGGAGTTTCACGAACAGTTATATTTGTTCGTGAAACTCCACGAAAAATTGGCTGGTGTACTTAGGTATATATATTCAGCTATATGCACTCAGCTGTATGTATACAGCAACATGTACTCGACGATATATATACCTCGAAATACAGACCTACGTCCTCGGCTATATATACTTAGCTTTTGGTATACAGATAGTACTTAAATATGATGACCAATTCTAGTCTGTCTTCTGCTGCCTTAACTAGTATATATAACACTCGCCACTTAATCAACTAGTGCATATCACATTACTTTCTCAACTAGTGTATATCACACTACTTCCTTAACTAGAGATTTGGAGATTTGGACCTGCCTCGCATGGGCCAGTAGGCCTGCTGCAGTGTTCCTTCTTTCTTATGTTCTTATGTTCTTATATCACACTCACTACTTCCTCAACTAGTGTATATCACACTCACTACTTCCTTAACTAGTGTATATCACACTCACTACTTCCTCAACTAATGTATATCACAGTCACTCCTTCCTTAACTAGTGTATATCACACTCACTACTTCCTCAACTAGTGTATATCACAGTCACTACTTCCTCAACTAGTGCATATCACACTCACTACTTCCTCAACTAGTGTATATCACCCTACTTCCTCAACTAGTGTATATCACACTCCCTACTTCCTCAACTAGTGTATATCACACTCACTACTTCCTCAACTAGTGTATATCACACTCACTACTTCCTCAACTAGTGCATATCACACTCCCTACTTCCTCAACTAGTGTATATCACACTACTTCCTCAACTAGTGTATATCACACTCACTACTTCCTCAACTAGTGTATATCACACTACTTCCTTAACTAGTGTATATCACACTCCCTACTTCCTCAACTAGTATATATCACACTCACTATTTCCTCAACTAGTGTATATCATACTCACTATTTCCTAAACTAGTGTATATCACACTACTTCCTCAACTAGTGTATATCACACTCACTATTTCCTCAACTAGTGTATATCACACTCACTACTTCCTCAACTAGTGCATATCACACTCACTACTTCCTCAACTAGTGTATATCACACTACTTCCTTAACTAGTGTATATCACACTCACTACTTCCTCAACTAGTTTATATCACACTCCCTACTTTCTGAACTAGTGTATATCACACTACTTCCTCAACTAGTTTATATCACACTCACTACTTCCTCAACTAGTTTATATCACACTCCCTACTTTCTGAACTAGTGTATATCACACTCCCTACTTCCTCAACTAGTGTATATCACACTCACTACTTCCTTAACTAGTGTATATCACACTACTTCCTCAACAAGTGTATATCACACTCCCTACTTCCTCAACTAGTGTATATCACACTACTTCCTCAACTAGTGTATATCACACTCCCTACTTCCTCAACTAGTGTATATCACACTCCCTACTTCCTTAACTAGTGTATATCACACTACTTCCTCAACTAGTGTATATCACACTCCCTACTTCCTGAACTAGTGTATATCACACTCACTACTTCCTTAACTAGTGCATATCACACTCACTACTTCCTCAACTAGTGTATATCACACTACTTCCTCAACTAGTGTATATCACACTCACTGCTTCCTCAACTAGTGCATATCACACTCACTACTTCCTCAACTAGTGTATATCACACTACTTCCTCAACTAGTGTATATCACACTCACTACTTCCTCAACTAGTGTATATCACACTCACTACTTCCTCAACTAGTGTATATCACACTCACTACTTCCTTAACTAGTGTATATCACACTACTTCCTCTACTAGTGTATATCACACTCACTACTTCCTTAACTAGTGCATATCACACTCACTACTTCCTCAACTAGTGTATATCACTCTACTTCCTCAACTAGTGTATATCACACTCACTACTTCCTCAACTAGTGTATATCACACTCACTACTTCCTCAACTAGTGTATATCACACTCACTACTTCCTCAACTAGTGTATATCACACTACTTCCTCAACTAGTGTATATCACACTCACTACTTCCTCAACTAGTGTATATCACACTCACTACTTCCTCAACTAGTGTATATCACACTCACTACTTCCTCAACTAGTGTATATCACACTACTTCCTCAACTAGTGTATATCACACTCACTACTTCCTCAACTAGTGTATATCACACTCACTACTTCCTCAACTAGTGTATATCACTCTCACTACTTCCTCAACTAGTGTATATCACACTCACTACTTCCTTAACTAGTGCATATCACACTCACTACTTCCTCAACTAGTGTATATCACACTACTTCCTCAACTAGTGTATATCACACTCCCTACTTCCTCAACTAGTGTATATCACACTACTTCCTCAACTAGTGTATATCACACTACTTCCTCAACTAGTGTATATCACACTACTTCCTCAACTAGTGCATATCACACTACTTCCTCAACTAGTGTATATCACACTCCCTACTTCCTCAACTAGTGTATATCACACTACTTCCTCAACTAGTGCATATCACACTCACTACTTCCTCAACTAGTGTATATCACACTACTTCCTCAACTAGTGTATATCACACTCACTACTTCCTTAACTAGTGCATATCACACTCACTACTTCCTCAACTAGTGTATATCACACTCACTACTTCCTTAACTAGTGCATATCACACTCACTACTTCCTCAACTAGTGTATATCACACTACTTTCTCAACTAGTGTATATCACACTCACTACTTCCTCAACTAGTGTATATCGCACTCACTACCTCCTCAACTAGTGTATATCACATTCACTACTTCCTCAACTAGTGTATATCGCACTCACTACTTCCTCAACTAGTGTATATCACATTCACTACTTCCTTAACTAGTGCATATCACACTACTTCCTCAACTAGTGTATATCACACTCGCTACTTCCTCAACTAGTGTATATCACACTCGCTACTTCCTCAACTAGTGTATATCACACTCTCTACTTCCTTAATTAGTGTGTCTGTCACACAGTAAACTTCCTCTCCTAGCTCGTCTGATATACTCAAAGTGGCAAAGAGCCACGCACTGGGCTTTATTAAGACACAAACGGATAAACCTGGTAAGCAGTGAGGCTCATCTCACGTCACTCTGAGGGTTACATCATTGATGTCAGCTATGGTCTGTATAAGTTGTATCATGTACTAGCAGAAATAAAGATTATTATTATTATTATTATTATATGCAAGGATTATCCCCGGAACAATGTCGCCGATGATCAGACCAACGAATGGATGCTAGTCGAATCTGAAGGGACGAAGCTGAAGTTGAAGAAGGTCCAGGAGACTTCTGTGAAAACCAGCAACTCTTTCTCCTTGTTATCAGACGAATGTGAAGACATCCCAGCGAAGACCATCTCTACAAAGACCGTCGAGAACGTCATGCACACCGCCAGTCGAGGTAAGAACATTGTTTTAGTTGGGGATAGTCAGATTAAGTTTATGGATAGGGAATTTTGTCTTAAGGATAGGAATAGGAGGCAGAGGGTGTGTTATCCTAGGGCTGGGATGAAGGATATTGTTAGCCGTCTGGACGACATCATGAGAGGTAATGGGAGCAATCCTATTATCTGTCTCAGTGCTGGAGGCAACGATGTTGGCAGACGTAGGAGTGAGGAGCTGATTAGCAGCTATAGGTCAGCAATAGACAGAATTAGGAAGAAGGGTGGGAATCCTGTCATATGTGGTATTTTGCCAAGGAGAGGAGTTGGAAATGAATGGTTGTCCAGGGCAATTGGTGTCAATTGCTGGCTGGACAAATACTGTAAGGAAAATGCAGTAACATTCATTGACAACTGGGATCTCTTCTATGGCAGAAATGACATGTATGCCAGGGATGGGGTTCACTTATCTAGGTCTGGGGTGGGGCACTGGCAACTGCAGTGGAGGTAGCTGTTAGGGCTTTAAACTAGAAAACGTTAGTGGTATGGGTTATGGGG
>WNWK01018917.1:0-38906 GCA_009830355.1 Cherax destructor | reverse complement strand
CTTGCAAGCCAGTGTCGGTCCTGTAATACTACCAAAATTTAGCAGCTTCCAATCTTGTGGGAGAAAGCTGGTAGGCCTTCATATGAGAGAATGGGTCTGAGTGTTATAATAAAATCCTGCACCATGCAGTGCATGAGAAAAACAACTCCGACTGTGTTTTTTGGTTTTGAAACAGCAAATTTGGGTGTATTTTCGCATGGTATTTATTGTTGTATTCTCGTTTTCTTCTCATTCGATAGAATGGAAGATATATTACAGAAATAAAGATGACTTTGAATGGTTTATGGACTAAAAGTACTGAAATTGAGCTCAGAGTAGTGGAAATGATCGATTTTTGCCAATGTTCAAGAGTAAACAAATCACGTCACGCTTCCAATACATGTCAACTGGTGGGCTCTAATATGCTTTCACAAATACTCTTGATATTATTTAATCCATTTTTACAATAATGCAGTAGTCTGCATAAAAGTAAATCTATTTTTGTGTGAATAAAAATTCAAAATGGAAAGCAAGCATAATATAAACAGGGGCCTGAGACATGACTAATGAACAGAGAAAATGCTATTTTAGTCCTAAGAATGTTTGCATCGTTAACCCTTCGGGGTCGGTGCCGCATTAGTACGCTTTACGAGCAGGGTTGGTGCTGACTAGTACGCGTAAATTCTAGCGGCTCAAATAAGCAGGAAAGCTAGTAGGCCTACATATGAAAGAATGGGTCTATGTGGTCAGTGTGCGAGTATAAAAAAATCCTGCACCACACACTGCATAATGAGAAAAAAAAAACGACCGTTTTTTCGTTTAAAACAGCGACTTTGCAGTCTATTTTCTCATTTTCTTGGTCTCATCTGATAGAATGGATGATATATTACAGAAATAGAGATGATTTTGATTGGTTTGACAATGACAAGTTATTGCGACCCCAGAATGGGCCAAATATAGTATATACAGTGGTACCTCGAGTTATGATATTTTTTCTTCGAGAATGCTGTTCAAGTGCCATTACCAAACAAATTTATCCCCATAAGGAATAATGTAAAATAGACTAGTCCTTTTACACCCCCAAAACTATACTTACAAAAGCATTTAAAAAAATAAACTTACATAAAAGGGCGATTTTGGGGACCATCGTAACTCGAGGTACCACTGTACATGTTTATATGATATATTTTATGTATCTTTCCATTTTCTTATAATTTTATATTGCTGATATTTTCGATAATAGCTAAATCGTTAATATCTTGTTTTATATTATTATTTGACTTAACTACAGTGGACCCCCGCTATTCGAACGGCTCGTCAGTCGAACAAATCGTCATTAGTACAAAAAATTTGATATCGTCATGCGAACAAATTATCGCGAGTCGAACGAATACGTTCGTGACCTGTCGGCCCAGGCGCTTGGGTGCCCACAGCGCAGGCGTGGAAGAGCCAGTCCCTGTTTACACCTCGGAGAGAACAATACCCTGCACGCTTCCCCAGACATTTCACACTTAATTATAATTTTTTGGAGTTTGTTCATTAAGTGCGATTGTGAAATAAGCTACCATGGGTCCCAAGAAAGTTCCTAGTGGTACCCCTGGGCTGATAAAAGTGAGAAACACCGTAGAAATGAAGAAGGAAATAATACAAAAATACGAGAGTGGTGGGAGTGTGATCTTGCCAGGATATATGGCAAAAACAGGTCAACTATCGCTTCTATCCTGCTTAAGAAGGAAGAAATTAAGCAAGCTGATGTTGCAAAAGGTGTTACTGTGCGAGAGAAAAACAGACCACAAATAATCAAAGAGATTGAGAAGTTGTTGCTGGTGTGGATCAAGGATAAAGAGTTAGCGGGTGATAGTGTGTCTGAGTCAATTATTTGAAAAGGCAAGGAACTTGCATGCCGATCTTTTAAAGAAAATGCCTGCAACCAGTGCTGCTTGTAATGGTAGTGAATTTAAAGCCAGCAAAGGCTGGTTTGAGAGATTTAAAATCGTAGTGGCATACATAATGTGGTAAGGCATGGTGAGGCTGCCAGTTCAGACAAACATGCAGCTGAAAATTCATAAATGAGTTTCAGGACTACATAGACTGAAAATTGAAACCTGAACAAGTGTTCAATTGTGACGGAAACAGGCCTGTTTTGGAAGAAAATGCCCAACAAGACCTACATTACTCAGGAAGAAAAGGCACTGCCAGGACACAAGCTATGAAAGACAGGCTAACTCTCATGATGTGTAGTAATGCTAGTGGGGATTTTAAATTAAAGCCTTTACTAGTGTATCACTCAGAAAATCCCAGAGTGTTCAAGAGACACAATGTCGTCAAAAGTAGATTGTGTGTCTCGTGGAGAGCTAGTCAGAATGCATGGGTCACAAAGCACTTTTCAGTGACTGGATCCATGAAGTGTTTGGCCCCAGTGTGAGAAAATACCTACAGGAAAAGGGTTTGGACAAAAGTGCCTCCTGTTGCTGGACAATGCTCCTTCACATCCTCAAAACATGGAAGACCTACTGTGTGAAGACTTCAAATTTATAAAACTGAAGTTCTTGCCTCCTAACACCACTCCTCTCCTCCAGCCCATGGACCAGCAGGTCATCTGTAACTTCAAAAACTCTACACAAAAGCAGTGTTTGAAAAGTGCTTTGAAATGACCTCGGACAGTGAATTGACCCTTAGAGAGTTCTGGAAGAATCATTTCAATATCTACAGCTGCATAGGCCTTATAGGCAAGGCTTGGGAGGGAGTGACTTCAAGGACTTTGAACTCTGCTTGGAGACCATTGTGGCCAGGTTGTATCCAACAGAGGGATTTTGAAGGGTTTGAGGCTGACCCTGACCCTGCCGACCCTGTGCCTGTTGTGGACTGTATTGTGGAATTGGGCAAGTCCATGGGGTTGGAGGGAGTGGCGATGATGTGGAAGAGTTAGCAGTTCCACAGGGTAGAGCTAACAACTCAAGAGCTGCAAGAGCTGGAAATGGAAGAGCATCAGACCAGATTTGAGGCTATTGATTCACGGGAGAAGGAGGAGGAAGAGGGGCTGAAGAAGGTGCCTTCTTCAGAGATTAAGGAGATGTGTACAATGTGGAATAGATTGCAAACTTTTGCTGAAAATACCACCCTGAACAAGCTCAAACAAGCCATAACAGCAGCATGTTCAGTGACCAAACAATGTCCTTCTTCAGGAACATGTTGAAAAGGCGCCAGAAATAGAGGACTGTGGACAGTTATTTTGTTAGTGTCCAGTGACTCCCAAGCTGGTCCTAGTGGGATTAAAAGACAAAGAAAGAAGTAACCCAGATAGGGCTTTGGTACCTGAAGTCCTTCTGGAAGGATTCCCTTCCAAACACTAACCTCTCCCTCCCTCACTCCTCCTCCCTTCCATATGCCATCAACAATCTTCAATAATGGTAAGTAAAAGACTTGCATTTATTTACTAATACTTTTAGTAGTACAGCACTGTAGTATTTAATGGTTTTTGTCTATGTAGAAGCTTAATTTATTAAAATATATTATTTTTTATATATTTTTGGATTTCTGGAAGGATTAATTGTATTTC
Organism: Cherax destructor; assembly: GCA_009830355.1. Classification (NCBI taxonomy): domain Eukaryota; kingdom Metazoa; phylum Arthropoda; class Malacostraca; order Decapoda; family Parastacidae; genus Cherax; species Cherax destructor. Next base: position 35,368 of record WNWK01018917.1, on the reverse strand, counting down.
CATTATTTTTATGGGAAATTAAACCCTTTCTAAATTTCACGTTAAGAACAAGCTCCTGGAACGGATTAAATGAATGGCGAGGGTCCACTGTATATTTATTAGGTAGGATGTTACACTATTGTGCTCAAGTGTGTTGTAGCTGCCCGGGAGTTGGCAAACTACCGCTACGACACTTCGCTTGTTATACTGCCGGCTCTTGCAGGGTAAGCAGCGGTGGCCTGACCACACTTGAGGTGGGAGACTGCTTCTCCTTTCCTCTCTGCTCTGCTGACCATCGTTGAGACAACACTTCGCTGCCTCTGCTTGTTTTCGTCATTTAGACTGTTTGGTAGAGATGTATTCGTGGTGAGACAAACATACTTCTCAGGACTCTGTGTAACTCTGTTCACGGAGAATAGTCTAGACAGTGATTTTCGACATTTTACTGGGTTGTGTGTCACATTGACACTGAGATAACTCAGCTCTGACCTAATTCGATAAGGCATTTGACCCAGTCGGGATTTAGGAGCTAACCTCCTAATTGATATCTTAATTAATATCTTCAGTAATTATATGTATATTGGATTTACCATATCCTCTAGACTTCTTTGTTAATAAATCTATTAAATATTATTCTTGGTTAGTACCCTATCAGTTGTAATCCTCTTGGTGACTATTGAATATGTTGGATAACTGGACCAGGATACTGACTTTGTTGCAAAAGCCCAATAACAGGCTGGATGCTAGAAGGGCTATCCTTTCTAGTGTTCACTGGAGATGTCTATTACTAATAGATATCGTGTCATTTTGTAACACAAGTACCTAGAAATTGAGTTAAAGTAGCGAAAATGTTCCATTTTCACTAAGTTCAAGAGTAAACAAATCACACCATGCGTCCAATACACATCAACTGGGTAGTCTAATATTCTTGCACAAGTGTGCTGATATTATTTATACCTTTTACAATGATGCAGTTGTATACATAACAGTAAATCTTCATTTTTGTGAGAATAAAAATTCAAAATGGAAAGCAAAAGTAATGAAAGAGGGCCTGAGACATGACTAATGAAAAAGAAGACGTTATTTTAGTGCCAGGAATGTCTGCCTTGTTTATTCTGGATTCTATTTTGAAATTGGCATCGTTGAAATTTTGTGAAATTGGCCAAATTGTCATTTCTGACCTTTATTTTGGGTAGTGAAATTGGTAAACGTTTCGTACTCAGTCAATAGAAGAAATGAAGTTTTAACGAAATAGCTATGATTTTAGTGGACTGAACTTTGGGAATTGGCCAAAAAGGGCCATTGAAATCGATGTAAACATCTTGAGCCGATAACTTGGAGAGCATAATTCGTAAGTTTTCATTCAAATTTCAAACTTTTGGTGTCGTTATGATCAGAAAAAGATCCTCTATCATCTCATAAGAATTTTTTTTTTTTTTCCAAAAATTTTTGACCCTGAGAACGTTTTTCCCGAGAAGGCCTGTCAACCCCCAAAGGGTTAATTCTGGATCCTATTTTGAAATTGGCCTTCCTTAAATTTTGTATGAAATTGGCCAAATTACCAATTTCTGATCATATTACTGGGTAGCTGAAATCGGTAAATAGGCGGTTTTTGTACTCAAATCAATAGAACCAAAGGAGTTCTAGCAAAAAGCTTATGATTTTGGTTGACTGAAACAATGGAATTGGCTGAAAATAGGGCTCAAAGTGGCGAAATCGACAATGGCTGAGACCGCTAACTTTGTGAGAGCGTAATCCAAAGTTTTCCATCAATTTTGTTTATTTTTTATTTCATTATCATTGAGAAAAGATTCTCTATCATTTCATAAGAAAAATAATTTTTTTTAAATTCCTCGACACTGAGAGCAAATTTGTGAGCAGGGGTCTCAAGAGTGAAAGGGTTAAGTATGGTTAGTGTTTAACAATATAACTTGTCCTCACACTGCTACAAGCTGGGTAAGTAAGGTCAGTGTTAAGAATATAACTTGTCCTCACACTGCAACATGTAGGTTTGTCAGTGTTTAACAATATAACTTGTCCTCACACTGCTACAAGCTGGTTAAGTAAGGTCAGTGTTAAGAATATAACTTGTCCTCACACTGCAACATGCTAGGTTTGTCAGTGTTTAACAATATAACTTGTCCTCACACTGCTACAAGCTGGGTTAAGTAAGGTTAGTGTTAAACGATATAACTTGTCCTCACACTGCTACAAGCTGGGTTAAGTAAGGTTAGTGTTTAACAATATAACTTGTCCTCACACTCCTACAAGCTGGGTTAATAAGGTTAGTGTTTAACAATATAACTTGTCCTCACACTGCTACAAGCTGGGTTAAGTATGGTTAGTGTTTAACAATATAACTTGTCCTCACACTGCTACAAGCTGGGTTAAGTATCGTCAGTGTTAAGAATATAACTTGTCCTCACACTGCAACATGCTAGGTTGGTCAGTGTTTAACAATATAACTTGTTCACATATCATTGCAAAGTTAGTGTGGTATGATCAACCACTAGAAAAAATCATCACTTGTAAATTAGTGTAAAAAAGCAAACAGTGTAGTGTATGAAAGAGAAGAGAAAAAGAAAAAAACAAGAAAACAGAGAAAAGAGAAAAAGGAAAAAAAGAAAAAGAATAAATGAAAAAAAGGAAATGAAGAATAAAGAAAAAGGAAAAAAAAAACAAAGGATAAAGAAAAATAAGATAAAGATGAAGAAATATAGAGAAAGAGAAGAGTGAAAGATAATAGTTGGGAAGATAATAGTTGGAAAGAAAATGGTGAAAGATAACAGTTGTAAAGACAAGAGTAAAAGGTAACAGTTGTAAAGACAAGAGTGAAAGGTAACAGTTGTAAAGACAAGAGTGAAAGGTAACAGTTGTAAAGACAAGAGTGAAAGGTAACAGTTGTAAAGACAAGAGTGAAAGGTAACAGTTGTAAAGACAAGAGTGAAGGATAACAGTTGTAAAGACAAGAGTGAAAGATAACAGTTGTAAAGACAAGAGTGAAAGGTAACAGTTGTTAAGACAAGAGTGAAAGATAACAGTTGTAAAGACAAAAGTGAAAGATAACAGTTGTAAAGACAAGAGGAAGACATAGCAAGGATAACAGTTGTAAAGACAAGAAAAGTGAAAAAGGATAACAGTTGTAAAGACAAGAGTGAAGGTAACAGTTGTAAAGACAAAGGAAGTAAAAAAAAGGAAATAACAAAATTGGGAAAGACAAGAGTGAAAGATAACACTGGTCTGCATGATTTTTTTATTAACTCTATGGTATCTTATTTGGTACAGTGGAACCCCGACTTTCGAACATAATCCGCTCCAGGAGCTGTTCTCAACTCGAAACGTTCGAAAGTCGAATCAATATTTCCCATAAGAAATAATGGAAATACAATTAATTGTTCCTGCTGTCAGGAGGCATGACAAAATAGTACTTCACTATGACGCTATTATCAACTCGACAGCTTATTTATCTATCATAATTCATCTAATATGACATAATAAACAATATAAATAACATAAAAACCTGATATACACTCTAGAATGAATAAAATATGTATATCATTACGAATCTGGTGGCGGGGGAGGACGGTGGTGATGGGCATTCTGCTCCGCCTATGAAAACATCTTCCCCTTCTTTCCTCCATTAGTTTGTAATGCTAACTGCATTAGATCACTTGCAGTCCGGCTTGACGGAGTGAACAGAATTCACTCGTGTCCAGGCTGGTAACAGTAGCAACAACAACAACAACTGGTTTGTTGACAAAACTCCCGAACCTTCTACACTCTCATTCTCTCTTGTTTATTCATTTAATTTGTTTACTTCCCTCTCACTCTATATTAAGACTTCCTTACCACCACTGCCTCTACCACCACTGCCCCTTACCACCACTGCCTCTCACCACCACTGCCTCCTCACCACCACTGCCTCTCACCACCACTGCCTCTCACCACCACTGCCTCTCACCACCACTGCCTCTCACAACCACTGCCTCTTACCACCACTGCCTGTACCACCACTGCCTGTACCACCACTGCCTCTCACCACCACTGCCTCTCACCACCACTGCCTCTCACCACCACTGCCTCCTCACCACCACTGCCTCTCACCCACCACTGCCTCTTACCACCACTGCCTCTACCACCGCCTCACCACCACTGCCTCCTCACCACCACTCCTCTCACCACCACTGCCTCTCACCACCACTGCCTCTCACCACCACTTCCTCTACTACCACTACCTCTAACACTGCCTCAACCAATGAACAGCCCAAAACACAATTAATTAATTAATTGTGAAATGTTTGGAAGAGCAAGCAGGGTAATGTTCACTGAAGGATAAACAAAGCTAGACTGACTCACGATGCCTGCGCCTGGGCGGACAGGTCTGGTACACACTTGTTCGAAACATGGACACGTTCAAATCGGGACAAAAACTTGTAAAAAAAAAAGCATTCGAAACTCGATTTGTTCGATTGACGAGGCGTTCAAAGTCGGGTTCCATTGTATATACAGTGACACCTCTGTTTTGTATGCCCCAGGTTGCATGTTATTCTCCATAAAATGTATTTGTTGATAATATTTCATAAGCAATACAGTGGACCCTTGAAAATCGCTCCCTTGAGAATTGGTGAATTTGAAAATCGCCCACTTTTCGGCAAAAACGACTTGAAAATCATCCATTTCCTTGAAAATCACCGGTGGTCTGACATGCGTCCGCGTGGCCTCCCGCCGCCTAGGCACATAAACACCACAGTGAGCCAGTGTGCCACTGTTTACCAGCGAGTGACCAACACCCACGCATTCATACCATAAATTTTGTCATTATTCCATTCGTTTAGTGCTTGCAACTGCTTAATAAGCCACCATGGGCCCAAAGAAAGCTCCTAGTGCCAGCTTTTTGCTAAAGAATACGAGAAACCGATAGAATTCAAGAAAGAAACACCAGACAGGGTACTTCCCACACCAGGCAATGTACTTCCCCACACAAATCAACCAGGGAACTTCCCCACACCAGGCAGGATACTTCCCCACACAAATCAGCCAGGTACTTCCCACACCACAGTCAAGCTCAAACAAATGTCTTATTTTAGGTGAAATGTTTTATAATAGGTTAATATAGACATTTTCATTACTCCATCTATGATATTTTCTTCAAAATTATATAAGAAACCTGTTACATATCATATAGCATATAAACATTGATACAATGTTTATATGCTATCATGGTGAGTAGGGTAGAGAGTAAACATTAAGTTTTCTCTGATGCAGCGTTAAAGAAAACTGTAAATCTGGCGTCTGGTGCAGTAACCGCCCATCATACGCGTTTGTTTACAATTTTCGGCATGAATTATTCATTACTTCTCCCTTTGTTTATGATGGCATCTAAAGGTAGTTATTAGAAATGATTAAACTCAGTGAACATGGTAATAATTTGGCATTGATAATAGTGTAATAATATGGCTGTGTAGTGTAATAATATGGCTGTGTAGTGTAATAATATGGCTGTGTAGTGTAATAATATGGCTGTGTAGTGTAATAATATGGCTGTGTAGTGTAATAATATGGCTGTGTGTGAAGCCCTGGGGGGGCTACATACGTCTACAGGGTACCTACACTGAATTCCTACAAATAAATACTACACACCTCTCTTCCTACATTAAGACTAACAAATATTTTAAAGTAATGAATGTACTGTGGCAGTAAAAGACAAAGAAGGAAGTAACCTCGGAAAAGGACTTGGTACTTGAAGTCTATGGAAGGGAATTCCTATTCCAAAATGTAGTACAGTAACTCTTAAATCCTCTACCCTCCTCCTGTCTTCCACACATAACAACTCTTCAATAAGGTAAGTGTCAAGTTATTACTGTTTTATACTTCAGTTCATTGTTTTCTGTGTAGATAAATGTACATTTTATGTAAAAAAAATTTTAACCCTTAAACTGTCCACACGTAGATATATGTTCACTCGGAAGTGACCGAATATTTTGAAAAAAAAATCATTTTTTTCTAAAAATGAAGAGCACATTTTTATAAATAGGATAGGCTAAAAAAACATTTAGGGCCAGTACTTACCGAGATATAAGCCCGTGAAGTTGGTGCTAAATGATGTGGTGTCGGCAACATGGAGCACTGCCGCTTGCAGAAACAAGAAACATTTATCGTTTTTTTCCATTTTTTTTCCATTTTCTGTTGTTTTCATCATATGATAATAATGTTTTGATGCAGATCTATTCATTTCATTGCCAATTCTTGTTTAGACACAAATATTTGTTACTGAATTAGTAATCATACTGTCACAAACACACATGTTCACACTGATAAATAAATTTGTACACCTGGTTCAATCACTTACTATTGTTAACATATATATACAAGGTATTTATAGGTCCTATTTATGTTTCTAGAAGTCCACCACTGTATGATACTGAAGAAGCATGGATTCATACAGAGTGCCACTCCACATTGCTGACACTGAATCGTGTGTCTTTTCGCACTGGGGTCGCTGTGTACTGTAAGCACCACAACACACTTTTCTGAGAGTACTTCTTCTTTGGAGTAGATGGTAATGGTATCAGGCAGTGACAGTTAGGGATTATTCGGTTGGGTACTTACCCCTCTGGTTGTGGAGTGACAGGTCGCTGTTGTGGAGTGACAGGTCGCTGTTGTGGGGTGACAGGTCGCTGTGGAGTGGCAGGTATAGGTGTGGTACCAACTTTCTCCTATCTGCTTGATGACATTTAGGGTGAATTCCGTATATCGTTGTCGCTTCCCAGTCTTTATTTCATACATGTTGAAGGCATTGAGCATTGCAATGTCCACAAGGTGGAAAAACACTTTTATATACCACTTGGACTCCTACGCACACAGTCAACAAAGCCTATCATCATGTCACACTTGTCGACTAGTCGCATATTGTTTGTATAGTCGATGACAACAGCTGGCTTATCAATAGGTTGATTGTTGAGTGTGCTCATTCTGTCTGTTTGTACCATCTCGTTTCTGTGGATGGTTGACAGCAATGTCACGTCCCTTTGTCATGCCATGACAGTGCCATGATGTCATTGGCATGAAACGCCTGCACTACACTTCCTCCGGTGAACTTTGGCATGTGTTTTCTATTTCTTCTCACTGTTCCACATATATCAGTATTGTTCACACGTAGGAAATCAGCAAGCATAGGGCTTGTGTATCAGTTGTCTGTGAACAATGTATGGCCCTTGCCAAGGTATGGCTGCATCATCTTGCGAACAGCATCACCAGAAATGCCCAACATGCGCCTGGTATCATCAAGTGTATTTTTACCTGAGTAGATAATGACATCCAACACAAGACCAGTCTCACAGTCACACATAACAAACAGTTTTATACCAAAGCGATTACGTTTGCTTGGTATATATTGTTTGAATGACAGTCGTCCCTTGAACAGAATCAAGGACTCGTCAACAACAATGTTCTTGAATGGATAAAAGTAGGCACTGAATTTTTGCTTGAGATACATAAACAATTCCCGGATTTTGTAGAGGAGGTCATTTCGGTTTGGTGTATTCCTATCTGAGAAGTGCAACATTCTCAGCAACAGAAGGAATCTGTTGCAGGGAAGGAGGTCACGGAAGACTGGAGTGCTAATGAAGTGGTCTGTGGACCAGTAGTTTGCTATATTGTTCTTATATGTGTGTGGCATAAGCATGACAGTACCAAGGAATAAATACATTTCAGCCACAGTTGTATCTTTCCACCTGCGCAGCCGTGACGATTCTGAAAAATCTGCATGGTCCATTGTATACTGGTAGTACAGGTTGGTCTGAGTAACAGTCAGGTTCATTATTGGCTCATCAAAGTATAGTTGAAAATAGTCTAACTCTGTAGACTCATTTGTGATGGGACAGTGTGGCATGATGCCACTTCCACTGCCATCAAAATTGAAAGGATGTGGCACGAATGGTGTATGTTCAGTCCACTTCCATTCATGATCAGATGGTGCAGGGTGGACCTGTGGCATGGGACGTGGGGGAGCAGGAGGGATGGGAGTGGGGCCAGCACATGATTGAGAGGGTGCCTCGTGGTCCTTTGTCTGTCCACACACCGCGCCACGAGGTCCAGGCACCATGCCACCCACCACCTCTTCCTCCATCCCAGCATACTCTCCTTCATTATCACTTTCACTATCAGTGGCTGGGGTTTTGGATCGTGAACTGTCACGACCCTTGCCTCTGACTGCATATGGCACACTGCCTGAACGTAGGTAATGACGCCCATAAGTACGTTTCACTGGGGAATAATGATAATCACTGTCACTCGACGAATCGTCTATTGGCATAAAATCGATTTCATCATCGTCACTTATATCACCTTCACTATCGTCACTATCATAACACACGGAAAATGATAATTTCCTCTTGCGGAGCTGCCTTTGGGTAGTAACACTAGCAACCCCAGAGGTGCTGGGCTGAGGGTCTGTGGCCACACTGGCCACACCAGATGTGCTGGGCTGAGGGTCTGGTATGGCCACACTGGCCACACAGGCCACCCCAGAGGTGATGGGCTGAGGGTCATCTGGGTTGTCATCAATAGTTTCACTAATTCCTTGATTATTAGTGGCTATATCACTGTCAAATCCACTAAGCTCGCATTCTCTATCATGATGTTGACCCAAGATGGAGCTGAAACTAACTGGGGCTACCATGCGGTACCCTGGCGTCCCCAATTTTTTTCATACTGCGCACACTGAGGGCGCAGACCCATTCTCTCATGTCTAGGCGACTCAGGCCTATCGCGCTAAATTTGAACGAATGTAAAATAAAACGTAGATATACGTTCGGTCACTTTCGCGAGTGAACGTATATCTACGTGTGGACAGTTTAAGGGTTAAATACAGTGGTCCCCCGAGTAACGAACTCCCCAGAAATCGTACAATTATGTAAGTATAATATTGTAAGTGCTTGTGGAAGTGTATTTTTGGGGGCCTGAAATAGACTAACCTACGTGACATTATTCCTTAAGGGAGTAAATTCGTTGGTAATGGCACTTGAGCAGGCTTCTGGAATGAAGTTTTACGTTACTCGGGGTCCACTGTACTTTTGGATGTGTGGAAAGGATTAATTTGATTTACATTATTTCTTATGGGGAAAATGGTTTTGAAAATCATCCATTTTAAAAATCGGTGGCCTCTCAGGAACAGATTAATCATGATTTGCAAGGGTCCACTGTAATCTAAATCCAATTAATCCATTCCACACACGCAAAAATATTAAAAAAAAAAAAACATTTTATGGAGAATAACTATGGTTTACATGCAAGCTGGGGCATATGAAAACCGAGGTTCCACGTATATGGAAAATAGTGATTCATTGTGTTTTTATTCATCTCTATCACATCAGGTTGTCAAGTTATATGGAAACGTTACTTTTCTCTTTTCGTAAAACATAAGTAAATGAGAAAGTGGTATATTACCAATTAAAATGGAACAACATTCGCTTGGTACCATCATCGTGGAGCGGAATTCACTCAGTTCTTTGACAAAGAGGAATCTTTAGTTTTCTGTTCAAATATTTCTGGCCTTATTGAACACATGGGGATGTCATACAAAGCAGATGAATGGAGACTCTTCATTGATTCTTCTAAAAGAAGTTTAAAGGCTGTACTTCTTTACAATGGCAACACAGCTGCAACTGTGCCAATTGGCCATAGTGTCCAAATGAAAGAAACTTACGCAAATATGAAGACATTAATACAGTGGTACCTCGGTTAACGATGATCCCCAAACTCATCCTTTTATGTAAGTTTATTTTTTTAAATGCTTTTGTAAGTGTATTTTTGGGGATCTAAAAGGACTAGTCTATTTTACATTATTCCTTATGGGGATAAATTCGTTTGGTAATGGCACTTGAACAGCATTCTGGAACGAAAAAATATCGTTAACCGAGGTACCACTGTATCTACAATCAAGTACCAGAATCACAATTTTCTCATTTGTAGTGATATAAAAGTTATTGCTCTCCTACTAGGTCTTCAAGGCGAATACACCAAGTATCCCTGTTTTCTGTCTTTGGGATAGTAGGGCAAACAGCCAGCACTATGAACAAAAAGACTGGCCACCAAGAACCAGCTTCTTACCTGGAAATCACGTGAAAACTGTGCCCCCAAGAAATTTCTGCTGCCACCACTCCACATCAAATTAGGGCTTATAACAAATTTTATGGAGGCCTTGAACAAGAATGGAACTGCTTTCAAGTACCTGGAGTCAAAGTTTCCTCATATAAGTGAAGGCAAGCTAACGGCAGGAATCTTTGTTGGCCCTCAGATTCGAGAACTGATGAAGGACAAGTATTTTGATGAAGCCTTAGCAGGTGTCGAGGTGAATGCCTGGTTTTCACTAAAGCAGATTGTCCACAACTTCCTGGGAAACAGGCACTCCCCCGAATATGAAAAAATGATCCAAGACCTGATTTCAAGTTTCCAACAACTTGGGTCTAGAATGAGTGTGAAGATGCACTTTTTGCACTGACATCTCGACTATTGTGGGGACTACAGTGAGGAACAGGGAGAGCGGTTCCATCAGAATATTTGAACCATGGAAACTCGATACCAGGCCAAATGGAATGTCAGCATGATGGTGGATTAGTGCTGGTCATTGAAACGTAATGATCTCGATGCACAGCACAAGCGAAAATCAAAGCGGTCCTCCTTCCTTTGATTCAATATGTAGGCTAACCATTAGGAGCATATTTTTTAATAAAATCATTTGATTTGATTCATGTTGATTTGGAATTCATATGTTCTTAAAACTAACAATGTGCTTTTCCATGATTACTTGCCTAATTTTAATAAAGTTACAATTTATTAAAAATTCACATTTTTTATTACCATTAATTTGTATTTTATTCAAAATCCTTACATGATAGAGCAAAATGCTTTAGATATTTACAATCAGCAGCCCAAGAATATGTAAGATCGCAACCATGAATAAAAATAAAAATTAAAAACATTCCAAATGTAGACCAGTACTCACCTAATTGTGGTTGCAGGGTCGAGACTCAGCTCCTGGCCCCGTGTAATAGTTGGAAAGATAGGAGAAAGATAAGAAAGATAACAGAGAAAATAAAGCTAAAAGATAGAAAGGTTTCATTTAGTGTGCACATCAAGAAAAATGACTTACAACATTTTGCCAGTTTCTAGCAAGTCGCCCTTGTGAAGGATGAAGGCGTTCAGCATGCAGAAGGTTTTCTGCGCCGAGATGACGTCAGACTTGAGTCCCAGTAGCCACCGTGCCATCATTTTGATTTCTTCCATCTTAACAGCAGTTTCTTCAGTAAGTTCTTCTTCCTCGATCCACTCCTCAACATCGTCTCGACTGGCTGGACCGGGAGTGTGTGCGTTGGTTTGGTTCCTCATTAACAACTCTTTCACCAGCTGGAAAAACTTTTCTTTTTTTCAACAAATCGGTAGTCTCCCACTGAGGTAGGGTGACCCCCCCCCTCCCCAAACAAAAAAAAAAAAGAGGAGAAACTTTTACCGTCATTCACTCCATTACTGTCTTGCCACAGGGGCACTGATACTACACTTGAAAACTGCAAATATCCCCAACCCTTCTTCAAAGTGCAGGCATTATACTACCCATATTTCTTTCTTTCTTTCAACACGTCGGCCGTTTCCCACTGAAGTGGGGTGGCCCAAAAGGAAAAACGAAAGTTTCTCCTTTTACATTTAGTAATATACAGTGGACCTCCGGTGTTCGTTCTGCTCCAAACTCGCCCTTTTATGTAAGTGTATTTTTTTAAATGCTTTTGTAAGTGTATTTTTGGGGGTCTAAAAGGACTAGTCTACGTTACATTATTTCTTATGGGAATAAATTTGTTCGGTAATGGCACTTGAACAGCATTCTGGAACGAAAAAATCATGAAAACCAGGGGTCCACTGTATACAGGAGAAGGGGTTACTAGCCCCTTGCTCCCGGCATTTTAGTCGCCTCTTACGACACGAATGGCTTACGGAGGAAGAATTCTGTTCCACTTCCCCATGGAGATAAGATGAAAGAAGAACAAGAACTAGTAAGAAAATAGAAGAAAACCCAGAGGGGTGTGTGTATATATGTGTATATATGCTTGTACATGAATGTGTAGTGTGACCTAAGTGTAAGTAAAAGTAACAAAACATACCTGAAATCTTGCATGTTTATGAAACAGAAAAAAACACCAGCAATCCTACCATCATGTATAACAAATACAGGCTTTCGTTTTACACTCACTTGGCAGGACGGTAGTACCTCCCTGGGTGGTTGCTGACTACCAACCTACTACCTAACCTACCCATATTTAACCTATTAATAATGAAGTTCAAGCTAATTGCATTCCAAAGTAGGATAATACAAATCTATGAGTTTATCTAAATGCTGGTACATCAAGTTCAGAGAACAGGAGCTTCCACTGGGATGAAAACTCAAGAGTATTTTTGTACTCAAAGCTTTAGTACCTTACTTAATTTCCTATTGTTAATTCACAATGCATTATTCCACCTTTTACAAAAAAATTAACTATTATAAATTAATATTTGTTTATGCAATTCTGAAATAAAGAAAAAACAAATTAACTTGAATGAATATAAGTTATAATGAGAGACTCCTGAGTGCTCTCACATCTGGGGAATTATTATGAGTTGTAATGAGTAACCCTTGAGTGCTCTCACATCTGGGGAATTATTATGAGTTGTAATGAGTAACCCTTGAGTTACTCATTACAACTACATTGAACCTTGAGTTACTCATTACAACTCATTGAACCTTTGATTTACCTTTGAAGAGTTTTGAGAGTTTATCTACTCTCTGAGCCCGGCCATGGGCCAGGCTCGTCGACTTCAAATTTATAAAACTGAAGTTCTTGCCTCCTAACACCACTCCTCTTCTCCAGTCCATGGACCAGCAGGTCATCTGTAACTTCAAAAAACTCTGCACAAAAGCAGTGTTTGAAAAGTGCTTTGAAATGACCTCGGACAGTGAATTGACCCTTAGAGAGTTCTGGAAGAATCACTTCAATATCTACAGCTGCATAGGCCTTATAGGCAAGGCTTGGGAGGGAGTGACTTCAAGGACTTTGAACTCTGCTTGGAGACCAATGTGGCCAAGTTGTGTCCAACAGAGGGATTTTGAAGGGTTTGAGGCTGACCCTGACCCTGCCGACCCTGTGCCTGTTGTGGACTCTATTGTGGAATTGGGCAAGTCCCTGGGGTTTAAGGTGAGTGGCGAGGATGTGGAAGAGTTAGTGCAGGGCCACAGGGTAGAGCTAACAACTCAAGAGCTGCAACAGCTGGAAATGGAAGAACATCAGACCAGATTTGAGGCTATTGATTCACGGGAGAAGGAGGAGGAAGAGGGGCTGAAGAAGGTGCCTTCTTCAGAGATTAAGGAGATGTGTACAATGTGGAATAGATTGCAAACTTTTGTTGAAAAATACCATCCTGAACAAGCTCAAACAAGCCATAACAGCAGCATGTTCAGTGACCAAACAATGTCCTTCTTCAGGAACATGTTGAAAAGGCACCAGAAACAGAGGACTGTGGACAGTTATTTTGTTAAAGTGTCCAGTGACTCCCAAGCTGGTCCTTCTGGAGGGGGATTCCCCTTCCAAACACTAACCCCTCCCTCCCTCACTCCTCCTCCCTCTCTTCCATATGCCATCAACAATCTTCAATAATGGTAAGTAAAAAGACTTGCATTTATTTACTAATACTTTTAATAGTACAGCACTGTAGTATTTAATGTTTTTGTCTATGTAGAAGCTTAATTTTATTTAAATATATTATTTTTTAATATTTTTGGGTTTCTGGAACGGATTAATTGTATTACCATTATTTCTTATAGGAAAAATTAAATCGCCTTTCGAACATTTCACGTTAAGAACAAGCTCCTGGAACGGATTAAGTTCGAATAGTGAGGGTCCACTGTACTACAGTAGACCCTCATTTAGCACGACTTTATGTTGCGTGATTTGGGTATTACGCGATTGAAGAATTGCGGCACATTTTTATCTAACACGACGTAAACCTTATATTACGCGATTCGCTGGAGGGGAAAAATTTTGAGCCCGCGGTCGCCTGCAGTAGGTTAAACCATTGAGTCAGTGGGGGTCCTACTAAGGGTGCCTATGAGCCTCAACAAGTGTTTAATGCTGACGAGACAAGTGTTTTCTGGAAGAAAATGCCAACATGAACTTATATCAGTCAGCAAGAGAAAAGTGCACCAGGCTTCATGATAGCAAAGGATCGCTTCACCTTGCTCCTTTTGGGTAATGCATCAGGTGATTTCAAGTGTAATGCATCAGGTGATTTCAAGTGTAAGCCCATGGTTATTTACCGCTGTAAGAATCCTCATGCTTTGAGGAAAAGGGAATTTGTTTTCCTTCGACAAACTAGTTTATTCAGGTATACAGAGATAGTTACATTGATTATCATAATAGCAGCATATGTGTAGAGAACCTAGGATAACCCAAAGTGTTATCCTAGAGAACCTAGGATAACCCAAAGTTTGGGTTATCCTAGGTTCTCTACACATATGCTGCTATGTATGATAATCTTTGTAACTGTATCTGTGTATACCTGAATAAACTTACAGTTTGCAGGAAGAAAAAACAACCATTCCCTTAAGCGGCCTTACTGAATGTCTTGACTGACTTACTGAATGACTTGACTGACTTACTGAATGTCTTGACTGACTTACTGAATGTCTTGACTGACTTACTGAATGACTTGACTGACTTACTGAATGACTTGACTGACTTACTGAATGACTTGACTGACTTACTGAATGTCTTGACTGACTTACTGAATGTCTTGACTGACTTACTGAATGTCTTGACTGACTTACTGAATGACTTGACTGACTTAATGAATGACTTGACTGACTTAATGAATGACTTGACTGACTTACTGAATGACTTTATTAAAGTTAGAGACACTCAGTACAACTATCGACTTCAGTTCCAGAATCTCTACTATCCACCTCAGCCCAGTAGGGCCACAGCATAACTCTCCACTCTCTTCACAATCATCCACAAACATCAGCACCCACAATTTAAGGTAAATACTATTATTTCTGTTACATTTGTAGTCTTAAGCAGTAAAAACAACATAATACATCACGATAATGAACTACAATTACATATTCTCTTTTATATTTGTAAGATCTGTTGGTCTAAAAAACTTGTTTGGCTTTTGGGGACTCTCAGGACTGTAACCCTTTTTTTCCCATAAGTTCTTTTAATTATCTAACACGATTTTACCTAACACGATGTTTTCAGGACCGTAACTACCGTGCTAAATGAGGGTCTACTGTATTTTATACTATGTACAGTATATATCTCATTGTTTTGTGTGTAGATAAATGTACATTTAATGTGTAAAAGAATTTTTTTTTACATACTTTTGGGTGTCTGGAACGGATTAATTTGAATTACATTATTTCTTATGGGGAAAATGGTTTTGAAAATCTTACATTTTGAAAATAGGCGGCCTCTCAGGAATGGATTAATCACGATTTTCAAGGGTCCACTATACAGTACTTTTATCAAGATTCACCCTTAACCCTTTAACTGTCCACACGTAGATCTACGTTCACTCGCGCACTGCTCCGAATATTTAAAAAAAAAAATCATTTTTTTTTTAAATGAAGAGTGCATTTTTATAAACAGGATAGGCTAAAAAAAAATTTTTAGGGCCAGTACTTACCGAGATATAAGCCCGACAAGTTGGTGCTGGATGCTCACCTGACGGCAACATCAAGTCCTGCCACTTGCAGAAGTAATGCCGATATACTTTTTTTCTAGTTTTTATTTTAATTTATACAATTTTTATGTTCTGGTAATTACAATTTATAATAGTTCTTGTGATTTCATAGCCAATCTTTGTTCTAACACTAATATTAGGTACTGAAATAGTACTCAAATAGTCACAATGATAACAACAGGTAAACAATTTCACCTGCCATGGTCATTTACTATTGTCTATAAATATATACGAAGTATTTATAGGTCCCAGCAATGTTTTAGACATCCTGGATTATATATGAAACTCCTTGAAGAATGGTGTGTTGACAATTGTCAGATAACTACTGATAAGGCAGTGACATTGATGAATGAATGTGTGCAAGGAACCCTTGCTTTGTTTTCACTGTCTGTATCTGTCTATCTATCTATCTGTCTATCTGTCTGTCTATCTATCTGTCTGTATATCTATCTGTCTATCTGTCTGTCTATCTATCTATCTGTCTGTCTATATATCTGTCTATCTATCTATCTGTCTGTCTGTCTATCTATCTGTCTGTCTATCTATCTATCTATCTGGCTGTCTATCTATCTGTCTGTATATCTATCTGTCTATATATCTGTGTATCTATCTGTCTATATATCTGTGTATCTATCTGTCTATATATCTGTCTATCTATCTGTCTATGTATCTGTCTAGCTCTGCTTATCTGTCTTTCTGTCTGCCTGTGTGTGCCTGGAGTATATGAAACTCCTTGAAGAATGGTGTTATGACAAGTGTCAGATAACACTGACAGCCCAATGACATTGATGAATGGGAGCAGGGAACCCTCTCCGTGTTTCCACTGTCTATCTGTCTGTCTGTCTATCTCTGCTTATCTGTCTTTCCGTCTGCCTGTGTGTGTGTCTTTCCGTCTGCCTGTGTGTGTGTGTGTCTTTCCGTCTGCTTGTCTCAGTCTGAGTGCGGCTCGTAAGCCAACAGGTATTATACACGATGCAGAAGTGACAATGCGTATTACTTGCCAGTCATGGTATTATGTCTTATATATACAAGCATTGTATAGCACTTTGCCTGGAATTTTTGGGTTATCCTAGGTAATTTACACTATGTATAATAACTGTACTTATGTGTACATGTGAGAGAGAGACAGAGAGAGAGAGAGAGAGATTACAGATATATATATAGATAGACAGAGATATAGACAGATACAGAGATATAGGACAGATAGATATAGACAGATATAGACACAGAGACAGCCAAAGCCAGCCTGCCGAATATATAAGAACATAAAAAAGAAGGAACACTGCAGAAGGCCTACTGGCCCATGCAAGGCAGGTCCATGTCACCCCCCAGCTTAGACCAATGACCCACCTAGTCAGGTCACATCCTCTGAAGGAAGGAGCACAGCATCAGACCTAGTAGAACAAGCTAGTCAGGTCCAACTCATACCCACCCACAACCACTCATGTATTTATCTAACCTATTTTTACTTTCCTCTTATAAGGGGAGTGTTAATGCGACATGACATCATTGAAACCATGGTGTTTGCCACATTATTTGCTCTAGTTGGCACTCAATTGAACTAGTGCTCCCCCAAGGTACTAAGTGGTCCCAGATTTTTTTAATACTGCGCACACTGAAGGCGCAGACCCATTCTCTCATGTCTAGGCTGACTCAGGCCTATTGCACTAAATTTGAAGGAATGAAAAATAAAACGTAGATCTACGTTCGGAGCAGTACGCGTACAAACGTATATCTACGTTTGGACAGTTAAAGGGTTAAAATCCCCTTTTCTGTGGGATAGATACTAATGAGTACATAGTTACATTGCCGAGCACACTGGAGTGGCCTTTGATATACCTCTGATGAGTTTTGAGTCTTTTTACTCTTGGAGCCCAGCCATGGGCCAGGCTTGTCTGGTGCTAGCCTGGTCAACTAGGCTGTTGCTGCTGGTGGCCCACAGAACACTACATATCCATCACAGCCTGGTTGACCTTGCACCTGGTGAAGATACTTGTCCAGTTTCCACTTGAAGACTTCTACACTTGTTCCAGCAGTGCTTCTGATATCTTCTGGTAAGATATTGAATAATTTGGGGCCACAAATGTTGATACAGTGTTCCCTTATTGTGCCCACAGCACCCTTGCTTTTCATTGTAATTAACGACTGTTTGGGATACTAAGTAAAATCTCAGATTTTCAATATTTATTATATTATTATTAATATAAAAACATATAGTACTCTGAATAAAATCATAAATCTATATAATCTGTGTAAAAACATATATAATCTCTTTATACACATTTATAACGTAGTAAAAAATCACAAGTAAAAACAATCATAAAATTCAGTGCAGTGTCAAACGTCGCTGCCATCGTCGTGTCACACAGGACACCACCACACCTCTAGTCATGACACGCATTCTCTTCCGTGTCATCAGACACCCTTGTCTCTGTGTTACACAACACGCCTTCTCTCCGTGTCACACGACACTCTCTGTGCCACATGGCACGCCCCCTGTGTCATGACTCCGTCTCTAAAACCTTAACACCGCGTCATCCGACACCAACACCAAATCACACGACTATTCCACTTGTGTCGTGCCACCAGTTGTCACTACATCAATGAACACACACCAGTGACACTACAACACCAGTGACACAACTCAGTGACACTTTCAGGTACAGTCTCAACTCCGGGTACACAGTCTCAGGTACAAAACAGTCTCGGTACACTGTCTCAGGTACAGTCTGGTGAATAAGCCAGTAGTTGGAGTCTAAGGCCGTCATCAGCATGAAGAGTCACTCTCAAGGTCTATCTGTCGAACACTCCAGTTGAGTATCTGGGAGAGTTTACACTCTCCAGTTGGAGTTCTGGGAGAGTCTAGGACACTCTCCAGTTGGAGAGTCTGGTGTACACTCTCCAAGGTGTAAGGAAGAGTCTGTACACTCTCCAAGGTGTAGGGAAGAGTCTGTACACTCTCCAAGGTGTAGGGAAGAGAGTCCGGTGAGCACTCTCCAATGGTGTAGGGAGAGTCGGAAGAACACTCTACAATAGTGTATGTGGAGAGTCCGGTTAACGCTCTCCAGTGTGAGAGTATAGTTGACACCCTCTAGGAGAGTCAGGTGGACACTCTCTACTAGAGTCTGGTGGACACTGTCAGTCAAGCCGGCCCAGCAGTCAAACATCAGGTCTGATGACGTAACCCCTTGACTGCCGGCCGGTAAGGTAACTACCTAACAACCATTGTTAGATAAGGGGCCGTAACAGGTTTATTTTGCACTTCCTCCCATATCTCTTGCTCCAGTATGTTATGGCAGTGTGCAGATTTAGGACCAGGCTCTTGAGTACTTTCCAGGTACGTACGTACTATATATTATCATGCATCTCTCTCTCTCTCCTCCACTCCAGCGAGTACATACAGCCTCTCCTCACTTAGTGACATACTCATTTACTGACAACTTGGACTTATGACGGGCTCAGACCAGTATGCATACCTAAATAATGCATATTAGAGTTGATTTCCTCTATTCTGTTTATTACAATATAGTACAGTACACTACTATATAAACATTTAAAAATATACTAGAAATGTTATAAATGGTCCAAAGATGACATTAAAAAAATATCAAAGATGGTTGACATAAACCCACTACCATTATAGTATGCTCTTTACTTAGCAATGAATTCGTTTACCAACGTGGTCATACGAGCGGAACTCCGTTGTTAAGAGAGGAGAGGCTGTATTTAAGATTTTAAGGCATTACTAGTAATTTAAATGCTTTACTGGCTCTAAGGGGGCCGTAAATGATCTCTATTTGTTCCAGCTCTGATATTTCTCCTGCCTTGAACTGGACCATCAACACTGAACAATATTCCAAATGAGGGAGCTTTAGCAATTTGAAGTGTCACCATTAGTATCATTTCTTTTGTTTTGAAGGTTCTCATTACTCAGCCCGTCATCCTCCTGGCTGTCAAGACCTTTGTCTTATTGTGTTCTTTGAAAGAGAGGTCAGTTGACATAATTATTCCCAAGTCTCTTACGTGTCCCTTTCATTCTATTTGACAGTCTTCTTTAGTTTTGTATACAGTGTTCCCTTCTGAGTTCATCATTCTTTCTATACCTAAGTACAGTGGACCCCCGAGTTTCGTAAAAACTTCACTCCTGAAGTCTGCTGAATGCCATTACCAACGAATTTACTCCCTTAGGAAAAATTTCACGAGCTTAGTTATTTCAGACCCCAAAATACACTTCCACAAGAACTTACAAAATTATACTTACATGCACGATTCCGGTATTCGTTAACAGAGGGTCCACTGTAGTTGGAACTTATACCATTGAACATCATGTTGTTCCACGCCCATTGGAAAACATTGCTTATATCGTCCTGTAATTTTTCAGTGTCTTCTACTTATTTTTTTTTTATTAACACATCGGCCGTTTCCCACCAAGGCAGGGTGGCCAGACAAAGAAAACTTTCATCATTCACTCCATCACTGTCTTGCCAGAGGCGTGCTTACACTACAGCTACAAAACTGCAACATTAACACCCTCCTTCAGAGTGCCGGCACTGTACTTCCCATCTCCAGAAATAAAGTCCGGCCTGCCAGTTTCCTGAAACCCTTTATAAATGTTAGCTTCCCTACACTCCAACAGCACGTCAAGTCCTAAAACCATTTGTCTCCATTCGCTTCCATCTAACACGCTCACGCACGCTTGCTGGAAGTCCAAGCCTTTCGCACACAAAACCTCCTTAACCCTCCATCCAACCTTTTCTAGGCCAACCCCTACCCTGCCTTCCCTCTGCTACAGTTTTATACACTCTCGAAGTCATTCTATTTTGCTCCATCCTTTCTATATGTCCAAACCATCTCAACAACCTCTCTCAGCTCTCTGGATAATAGTTTTGGTAATCCCACACCTCTTAATCTCCAAACTACGGATTCTCTGCATTATATTCACACCACACATTGCCCTCAGACACAACATCTCCACTGCCTCCAGCCTTCTCCTTGTTGCAACATTCACAACCCATGTCTCACACCCATACAAGAATGTTGGTATAACTATACTCTCATACATTCCCTCTTTGCTTTCATGGATAAAGTTCTCTGTCTCCACAAGCTCCTCAGTGCACCACTCACCTTTTCCCCTCGTTAATTCTATGATTCACCTCATCCTTCATATACCCATCTGCTGACACATCCACTCCCAAATATCTGAACACATTCACCTCCTCCATACTCTCTCCCTCCAATCTGATATCCAATCTTCCGTTATCTATTTTTTTCGTCATCCTCATCGCCTTACTCTTTCCTATATTCACTTTTAATTTCCTTCTTTTGCATACCCTACCAAACTCATCCACCAACCTCTGCAACTTCTCTTCAGAATCCCCCAAAAGCACAGTGTCATCAGCAAAGAGCACTGTGACAACTCCCCACTTTGTGTTAGATTCTTTATCTTTTAACCCCACACCTCTTGCCAACACCCGGGCATTTACTTCTCTTACAACTCCATCTATAAATACAGTCTCTCCTCACTTAATGACGCAGTGACTTTGTTTTCATCCGACGAGCTCCGGAAAGTTAGCGAGCGTGGCTCTCCGGACACGAGTTAAAAAAAAAAAAAAATTGTATGCCGTATGAGAACTTGGGTCATGCATCTCAATCTCCTTCTTACAGCCAATCAGTACACTAGCTTTTAACCCTTTGACTGTCGGAGGCCCCTCTCTGAAACTGTCATTCTATGTCGGGAAATATTCGAAAAAAAAAAAAAAAAAAATTCTTATCAAAATGTTAAGATCAGTATTTACCGAGATATAGAGGCGTAAAGTTGGCAAAAAATGAGCCACGTATGGCAACAGCAGCGAATGCCGCTCACCCGGTAGACTTTGGTTTACTTCCTTTCGTAGGTTTCTTGTTTTTTTCACTATTTTATTTTTTTACATAACTTATGTGGCCTGTGAGACTAAAGTAAGGTGCAATGTATATATATACACTCGTTGTATGCAACACAATAATCGCACAAACATTAGTATCATTATATTGTTTACAAAACTTGTTTACACCAACCAACAATAAAAAAATTGTTTATTACTATTGTTCTATAATATATATACACATATATAATGACTAGACACTTTCCATCAACTGCAATTAGCACTTCAAAGCTCCAAGCTATGTGTGTGTGTGTGTGTGTGTGTGGGGACATCTAAATTTGCTGAGTCAGGGTAAGGCAGCTGTCAAAATGACATATTATACCATTACTCACCACCCCACACTGCCTGTCAACCTGTCAACACAAAAGGGGACCCATGTCTTCTCCACAACCTCCTTCCTTTCCTTCATACCTACCTTCCTAGCTTCCTTTTTTCCTTCATTCCTTCCTTTCTTTCTGCCTTCCTTTCTTACATATTTCCTTCCTTCCTCTCATCTCTTCCTTCCTGCCTTACTTCCTTCCTTCCTTTCTTCCTTCATTCCTTCCTTTATTTCTTCCTTCCTTTCTTACTTCTTTTGTTCCTTCCTTCCTCTCATCTCTTCCTTCCTTCCTTTCTCTCTTTCTTTCTTTCTTACTTCCTCCTTTCTTCCTTTCCCCCTTCCTTACTTCTTTCCTTCCTTCCTCTCATCTCTTCTTTCCTTCCTTCCTCTCATCTTTTCTTTCCTTCATTCCTTCCTCACATCTCTTCCTTCCTTACTTTCTTTCTTTCTTCCTTCCTTCTGGTATCCTGGGCATTGCTTTTGGTCACAAACTCCTCAAAACCATGAAATTTATCTTCAGAGACACTTCCATCTGTGTTAGAACTATCATTGAGGAAGAGAAATGTCCTAGATGCGCCAAGGAGTCAAATAATTCTTACCGCTAGGCATGCTGAACAAGGACTACTGAAATGGTGTTCCCACAATGCACCAGTGGCTGCCCGATTTTTTTTATACTGCGCACACTGACACCACAGACCCATTCTCTCACATGTGGGCCTACCAGCTTTCTCCTGCTTGATTTGAGGCCGCTAGAATTTAGGCGTATAAATACGTCCAAACATTGGTTCGTAAGACGTATATACGATCAAACAGTCAAAGGGTTAAAGTCTCCAAGACCACATATTTGTACAAATTTTAACTTGATTGTGTACCCATAGTACAAGATAGAAGTGCAGCAGCACTTGTATAGGTTTCGTAGCTGACATTTAAAGCACTCCAGAACAATTGTTATTACAAGAAATAAATCTTAATCTTTATTAATTATTATTATTATTATTATCATCACCAACATACCTTGTTCACTGAGTTTAACCCTTTCGGGGTCGGTGCCATACTAGTACGTTTTACGAGCAGGGGTTGGTGCCGTACTAGTACGCGTAAATTCTAGCGGCTTCAAATTAGGCGGGAAACAGCTGGTAGGCCTAGGGATGAGAGAATGGGTCTGCGTGGTCAATGTGCACAGTAGGAAAAAAATCGGGCACCCAGTGGTGCATTGTGGGAACACCATTTCAGTACACCTTTCCACCATGCCTCGCACCAAGAAACACCTTACTCCTCGGCAAATTGGGACACTTTTATTCATCAGTGACAGTTCTAACAGTGATAGGGGTGTTAGTGAAGAGGACTTTCAAGGTTTTGAGGCGATTGTGACCGAAACTAGTGACCATAATACCGGTATAAGTGAGGAAAACCCAGACGACCCACAGCCGTCCACCTCTGGTGCTGTGGCGTCTTGTTCACGGCCAGTTGTACCAGAACGAAGGCGGAAACTCCTATTTTCTAATGTCCCAGACTCAGATGTGAGCAATGGTGATGATACTGATAGTGACTATGAACTCCAAGCCCTTCAAAATAGTTCCAGTAGCGCGAGTGAAGAGGAATATTCACCAGTGAAGCGTCAGTATATACAACGGTATATGCGCTCTGGTAGTGTGCCATATGCTCTTCCAAGGGTTAGGAGTACATCTCGGAGTACATCCCGTGGGCGTACAACAGGAAGTGATAGTGAAAATGATGATGATAGCGTTGCAATTGGTATGAGAAATGTTCATGCAACTGGTAGTGGTGGTGGTGGTGCGGCGCGCGAGGCACCAGCAGTGGACCATGCTGGCACCCACGCCGCTGACTCAGCTCAGTTACAACAAAGGCAACCCTCACCCACCCACCAACCCCCACAACAACAACCTCCACTTCCACAACCCCCACAACCACCTGTAAACATCCAATACCCACCAGCAGACCGCACCTGGGATTGGCAGGAAGCTGACAACTTTATTCCCAATCCCCATCAGTTTGATGAAAGTCACAGTGGATTACGCCCATCTTGTCCAATTGGGAACAATGCTACTGAACTGGAATGTTTCCAGTTATTCTTTGACGAACCCTGATAGACATTATTATCAGAGAAAGCAACAGATACTTCGATTACACAATGGCAAACACGATTCTTTCACCAAAATCACGTCTACACCAGTGGAAGGAGACAACTGTGGCAGAGATGTATCTTTTCTTTGCCACAATAATGCTTATGCCGCATGTTTATAAGCACCGTATCAAATCATATTGGTCAACAGACAGCTTGATTGCAACACCAGCTTTCAGTGATATTATACCAGTGAATCGATTTGTGCTACTTCTACGCATGTTGCATTTTTCAGACAAAACCAGGCCTGACAGAACCGACAGGTTATACGTATAAGATTAGGAATGTGTTATTGAAGCTTGTTATTGACGAGTCACTGATTCTGTTCAAAGGTAGACTGTCATTCAAGCAGTATATACCAAGCAAGAGGAAACGCTTTGCTATAAAGTTGTTTGTGCTTTGTGATTGCTACAGTGGTCTTGTATTGGATATTATTGTGTACACTGGAAGTAATACATTGAAAGATACCAGGAAGATACTGGGTATCTCTGGTGATGTGGTTAGAACAATGATGGAACCATATCTTGGCAAGGGGCATATATTATATACTGATAACTGGTACACAAGCCCCTCCCTCGTGATTTTTTGCGAGTGAACTTGACAGATGTGTGCGGTACAGTGCGTGCAAATCGTAAGCATACGCCTAGGTTCAATGCTGGCACTCGTAGAGGTGAGGTGCAAGCGTTTGCTGCCAATGATATCATGGCATTTCGGTGGCATGACAAACGAGATGTTACACTGTTGTCATCAATTCACCCTAATGAAATGGCAGACAGTGGCAGGGTGAATAGAGAGACCGATGAACCCATTCTAAAACCTGCAGCTGTGATGGACTACACTCTCAATATGCGTTCAGTGGACAAATGTGACAATAATAATAATAATAATAATAATAATAATATTTTTATTTTGATGCATGTTACAAGTGTACACTGTTATTGGTAGTTACAATTATAAAACTGTAATGCAAGGAGAGCCACTGGCATGCCATGGCATTAGGGGCAGTTTATTCTTAAGACTTATTCACTAAGTACTTAATGCTAAAGAAATTGATTGAGTTTATTCTAGTTCTGTATTATTTTAAATTATAATATGGTTATACATACTATTAAAAGACAATACAAGAGAAATTGGTTGAGTTTAATCTAGTTGTATATTTTATTTCAAGTTACAGTATGTTGATGCTATACTAGTATAATAACAATACTAGAAAAATTTATAGAGTTTCTTCTAGTTATATATTTTATTTCAAATTAAGAAAATGATGATACTATAAGATTTTACCTAAAGTCGTACCTTAGCAACAGAAGCCAGTATGTGTACACAAATGGAGTGAACTCTTCCACACGACAAATTACAGTCGGTGTCCCTCAAAGTAGTGTCCTGGGGCCACTCTTATTTCTCATTTACATAAACGACCTACCGAATGCATCACAACTACTCAAACCCATTTTATTTGCAGATGACACAACATATGTCTTCTCTCACCCAAATCCAGTCATACTAGCCAACACAGTTAATGCCGAATTACAGAAAATAACAACATGGATGACGACAAATAAACTTACTCTCAATACTGACAAGACCTTCTTCATTCAGTTTGGAAACAAAGCTACAAATGTTCCACTTAACATAACACTAAATGGTGCATCCATCACAAGACTCAAAGAGGGAAAATTCCTAGGAATCCACCTTGACAGTAGTCTTAAATTCCAAACTCATATACAACAAATTTCCAAGAAAATCTCAAAGACAGTAGGTATATTATCTAAGATACGCTATCATGTGCCACAACCAGCTCTCATTGCACTATATCATTCTCTTATCTACCCTTATCTCACTTATGGAATCAGTGCATGGGGCTCAACAACATAAATCACCTTAGACCACTCATAACCCAGCAAAGGCTGCAGTCAGGATGATAACAAATTCCCACTCTAGACAACATACTCCACCTATATTCAGAACATTAAAACTACTCACCGTAAAAAATATTCACACCTATTCATGTGCCATCTACATACATAAACTCTACATGCTAATATCAACCCTCCGCTCAAAATTCTCCTCAACAACTTTAATAGGTCCACACCATGACACAAGACACAGATCACTATTTGACATACCCCGAGTCCATACTAACCAATGTAAAAATTCTATGCACATAAAGGGCCACAGAATCTGGAATTCATTACCAGTAAATATTAAGTTAACCTTGTCCAAAATCAATTCAAGACTCTTTCAAAATCACCTACTCACACTATACTAAATACTCATACTGTAACAAACTTCCAAACCCAATGTTATTTTACTTAAGATAATCTCAATTTATATGTCATCCTCCTTAACACTTGTTGCAATATCATATCATCATATTGTTCATTTAAATATTATAGTATCATCATTTTGTTAAATAGAAATAAAATATATAACTAGAAGAAACTCAATAAATTTTCTAGTATTGTTATTATACTAGTAATGCATCAACATATTGTAACTTGAATTAAAATATACAACTAGACTAAACTCAACCAATTTCTCTTGTATTGTCTTTTTATTGTATGTATAATCAGATTGAAATTTTAAATAATACAGAACTAGAATAAACTCAATCAATTTCTCTAGCATTAAGTACTTAGTGAATAAGTCTTTAGAATAAGCTACCCCTAATGCCATGGCATGCCAGTGGCTCTCCTTGCATTACAGTTTTATAATTGTAACTACCAATAACAATGTACACTTGTAACATGCATTGAAATAAAAATATTATTATTATTATTATATTATTATTTAAATGACAATATGATGATATGAAATTGTAACAAGTGTTAAGGAGGATGAACATATCAAATTGAGATTATCTTAAGTAAAATAATATTGGGTTTGAAAGTTTGTTACAGTATGAGTATTTAGTATAGGGTGAGTAGGTGATTTTTGAGAAGAGTCTTGAATTGATTTTCCGACAAGGTTAACTTAATATTTACTGGTAATGAATTCCAGATTCTGGGGCCCTTTATGTGCATAGAATTTTTACATTGGTTAGTATGGACTCGGGTATGTCAAAATAGTGATCTGTGTCTTGTGTCATGTTTGTGGGACCTATTAAAGTTGTTGAGGAGAATTCTGAGTGCAGGGTTGATATTAGCATGAGAGTTTTATATATGTAGAAGGCACATGAATAGGTATGAATATTTTTATGGTGAATAGTTTTAAGGTTCTGAATATAGGTGGATATGCTGTCTAGAGTGGGAATTTGTTATCATCCTGACTGCAGCCTTTGCTGGGTTATGAGTGGTCTAAGGTGATTTAATGTTGTGAGCCCCATGCATGATTCCATAGGTGAGATAAGGGTAGATAAGAGAATGATATAGTGCAATGAGAGCTGGTTGTGGCACATAATAGCGTATCTTAGATAATATACCTACTGTCCTTGAGATTTTCTTGGAAATTTGTTGTATGTTGTTTGGAATTTAAGACTACTGTCAAGGTGGATTCCTAGGAATTTTCCTCTGTGAGCCTTGTGATGGGTGAATCATTTAGCGTTATGTTAAGTGGAACATTTGCAGCTTTGTTTCCAAACTGAATGAAGTAGGTCTTGTCCGTATTGAGAGTAAGCTTATTTGTCATCATCCATGTTGATATTTTCTGTAATTCGGCATTAACTGTGTTGGCTAGTATGACTGGATTTGGGTGAGAGAAGACATATGTTGTGTCATCTGCAAACAAATGGGTTTGAGTAGTTGTGATGCATTCGGTAGGTCGTTTATGTAAATGAGAATAGGAGGGCCCCAGGACACTACCTTGAGGGACACCGACTGTAATTTGTTGTGTGGAAAAGGTCTCTCCATTTGTGTACACGTACTGACTTCTGTTGCTAAGGTACGACTTTAGGTAGTTGAGGGGGTGCTCCCTAATACCATAGTGCGCTAATTTTGTGAGCAATAAATCATGGTCGACTGTATCAAATGCTTTGCGTAGGTCTATGAAGATTCCCAGCGGAACTTCTTTCTTCTCAAGTGCGGTGTATATTAACTCTAACATGTGTGTTATAGCATCGTTTGTGCTCTTGTTGGTCTTGAATCCAAATTGACAGGGGTTTAGTACATTGTGTGAGACGAGGTAGGAATAGATCTGTTTATGAATTAATTTTTCAAAAATTTTAGAAAGCAGTGGTAAATTTGAGATTGGTCTATAATTGTTCAAGTCAGCTTGGTCACCTCCTTTGTGGATCGGGTGACCCTAGCTATTTTGAGAATTGATGGGAAGGTAGAAGATTCAATGGATTTATTGAATAATGCTGCTATAATTGGTGACAGTACATGTGTAGCTTTTTTGTACATAAAGGGTGGTAAGCTGTTTACGTCTCCTGCTTTGTTTTTAAGGGTGTTGATTATGAGCGAGACTTCAAGTGAGTTGGTAGGAGCTAGGAATAGTGTATCTGGGTAGGTGTTGGTGAGGTAGTCTGTTGAGTGTTCGAGCTTGGGATTTTACTCGCTAGATTCTTTCCTATGGTAGAGAAGAAAACATTAAGTCTGTTTGCTGTCTCAGTTGGTGAGAGTAGGGGTTCGTCTGTTTTTGATAATTTGATGGTATTGTTCGTGGATATCTTTTTATTTCTTAGAATTGTAGATAGGGTTTTCCAGGTCTTTTTCATATCACCTTTTACGGTCTGGAGTCTGTTCTCATAATACAATGTTTTGGACTTTCTTATCAGGCTAGTAAGGATTGATGAGTAGCGTTTGGATTGTTCTCTGGTTATTAGACCCCTTCTATATTGTTTTTCATATTGGTGCCTCTTGTTTATGGATTTAAGGATGCTGGGTGTTAGCCAGGGATTGTTAAGTCTCTTAGCTGTGATCTGTTTAGTTTTTTTTGGGCAATGTCTGTTATAGAGGTTGTGTGTTTTTTTAAGAAAGTTCTTGATGCATTCATTAGTATCTGAATGTGTTTCCAATTCATTAAGCCAGTCAATGTTCGTCATAGCTGATATAAAATTATTAACAGCAGACTCATTATGTAGTCTGAAGGTAACTTTTGTAATTTCTTGGGGCAGAATGCCTAGGTTAGTTATGAGAAAGGTAGGGTAGTGGTCTGTGGTGTTTTCTGTGATTATGCCTGATTTTAGAGGGGATATTGTGTTAGTCCAGATGTGGTCTAGTAACGAGGTACTATTATCGGAGATTCTTGTAGGTTTTGATATTGTTGGTAGTAATAAGCAGTTGCTCATAGTGTTTGTGAATTCAGTTACCTCCGGGTCTTGGTCATGTAGGAGATTTATGTTGAAATCTCCTGTGAGCAGCAAATGATCTTTGTTAAGGCGTGAATCGATTATCAGGTTTCTAGTTTTCACTAAAGTGGGGATGTTTGACTGTGGTAATCTGTAGATGTTTATCACTGTGGGGGGTTTTTTTGTAGGTCTTTTGATTTAAATTTAGCTATAATATATTCTCCATGTTCATCCCTTGTACAAGAGTTTTTGATACATTCGAGTTGATCTGTATAATACGTATATTGCTGTTCCACCCCCTCGCTGGTCTGTCCTACAGTTGTGAATGGCTGTGTAACCTGGGATGGCATAAACACCTGTAGTATCAGGCTTTAGCCAGGTCTCAGTGAGTGTGATGATTGACATATTGGTCTGTAGGGATTGGAGTAGTGCTGTGAGGTCATCATAATGTTTGCTCAAAGATCTAACATTGTAATTGAAGATAGTTAAGTTATTGTTGGCTCTGAGTAATGTCTTTGCTTGATCAGCTGTGTAATAGTTACAGTTGCTGTTGGAGTCATGTAAGTCATTTAATAATAGGTTGATATCAGGATCAATGCCTGTAATCATAGGATTTAGTGTGATTCATAACTAGACTTGAGAACAATAGATTATGCTAAACTTAATGATATGGTATTAGATTAAAGTCTTACTTGCTAATGGATTAACACAATTATGTGCAAGTGTTTACGGGAAATTTTTTACAGTGATATAGGATATTTGAATAATGTTAATGATATACTAATTTAACTGTCTAATGAATGGTTAGAACAACTTAATGACTAGTATTAAATTGGTATGGAAAAGAAATTTTTATTCAATATTGCACTGGTTGAAACTTTTGTATATGAAAGGCAATAAGAGGTTAATGAATGCAGATTGGGTTTGCTGATTGTGTTAGAAAGAGTTATAAGTGGTACATAAAACTTTTTTCACATTCTGGACATTTCCATGCTCAATGCTTATAATGTTTATAAGTTGAAGACCACAAACAAACCACCATATGGTGAATTTTGTTTGTCTGTTATCAGGCAAATAATCACCAAGTCCCAAAGAAACACCACCTGCAATAGAAAACCGCCCACAAATTACCAACAACTACCCTCTCGTCTGAGGCTTGGTGGTGAACACTTCCAACAAAACTGTCTGCTACTGCTTGCAAGAAAAGGCTCAGAAGAGGTGTTATGTCTGTGCACATACAAAAAGACGCCCACAGCAACGCAAAGACACTCGTTTTATGTGTGTGGAATGTGAAACACCACTGTGCATGGAACCATGTTTCAGAGATTCCACAGGCTGCAGAACTTCTAGAAACATGTGCAGTGACTCAATATGTGTATATATATGATTGAACAATAGTTATAAACATAATTGTACATTGTACATTGTTGTAAATATGTTTTGTAAACAAACTAGTGATAACAAATTTGTGGCATTATTTTATAAGAAATAGCGAGTGAATATTTGAAAAACAGGACTTATATTGGTCTCACAGTCCATAAAAGTTATTTGGAAAAAAAAAATTAAATTTCATCAGAAAACAACTTAAAAAAAAAAAAAACGTTACCGGGCCAACCGGAAGTCGCCGATGTTGCTATCATCGGATCATTTTGGGTCAACTTGAAGCCTCCATATCTCCGTAAGTATTGATCGCAAAAATTTTTGTTTAGCTATTTAGATTCAGAAAAAAACTCATTTCATTTCATAAGAAAAATAAAATTTTTTCCGAATATTTTTCGACCCCAGGAACACTTTGCTCAGAAGGCCTGTCGACCCCAAAGGGTTAATCATTTCTTAATTAAGCTGCCACGAGAGACAGAATGTAAACACACAGACGAACAAACATGCTGAGCCCTTTATACTGTGAAGTTGTTTTGTATTTTTCATTTTCCTCTTGTTGTTTTACCTTTCCAAGTGCTGCTGCACTTATAACCTATCTTGTACTATGGGATGCACAATAGATGTGCAGCATCACTTGGAAAAAGGAAAAACAAGAGGAAAATGGAAGAAGTACACTGGAAATAAGTCACTATGTCTGACTTTTTGGGTTATTCTGGGTTCTCTACACATATGCTGCTATGTATGATAATCTATTGTAACTGTATTTGTGTATACCCGAATAAACTTACTTAAAGTACACAGTCAAGGGATCAGCTGGTGTTTGTCTGTGTGTTGACATTTTGTCTCTTGTGGCATTAAGAAATTATTATACTCAGTGAACAAGGTATGTTGATGGTGATAATAATAATAATAATAATTATAATAATAAATAATAATAAATATAATAATAATAATTATAATAATAATTATATAATAATAATAATTATAATAATAATAATTATAATAATAATAATAATTATAATAATAATAATAATAATAATAATAAAATACATACTATAATTAATAATCACTCTGGGGTGCTGTAAATGTCATACGTATTTCATATAGGTTTGGTAGCTGACATTAAGCACTCCAGAGCGAGTTATTATTATCTTACTCAATACTGACAAGACCTACTTCATACAGTTTGGAAGCAAAGCCACAAATGTTCCACTTAACATAACACTCAAAGGTACACCCATCACAAGACTCACAGAGGGAAAATTCTAGGAATCCACCTTACAGTAGCCTTAAATTCCAAACACATATACAACAAATTTCCAAGATAATCTCGAAGACAGTAGGCATATTATCAAAGATCGCTATTATGTCCTCAATCAGCTCTCCTTGCACTATATCATTCACTTATCTACCCGTATCTCACCTATGGAATCTGTGCATGGGGATCAACAACGTTAAATCATCTTAGACCACTCATAACACAACAAAAGGCCGCAGTCAGAATGATAACAAATTCCCACTCTAGACAGCATACTCCACCAATATTCAAAAGTCTCAAACTACTCACCGTAAAGAACATTCATACTTACTCTTGTGCCTACTACATATATAAAACTTTACACTCTAATATAAACCCTCTGCTCAAAATTTCCTCACCAACTTTAATAGGACCCATGACCACAACACAAGACACAGATCACTTTTTGATATACCCCCTGTTCATATCAACCTATGAAAATTTATGCACATAAAGGGCCCAGAATCTGTAATTCATTACCAGTAAATATTAAGATAATCTTGTCTGAAAATCAATTTAAGACTCAACTCAAAAACCATACTACCAAAACTAAATGATCATACTATAAACTACTTTGAAAAATGCTCATTATTACTTCCTAAATAATCTCAATTTTTAATAATATGACATTATTTACCCCTACCATATTATAAGTTAATGTCAAAATCCCTAATGTTATTTTCCTTAAGATAATCTCAATTCCATATTATCATTCAAGAATTTAACACTGTAAAATCTAATATCATTATAAAATTTATTTAAACAGTAAAATTTATATATTGTAATTTTGAAAAAAATTTTTTAAAAAAAACCTTAAATAATTTAAGTACATAGTCTTTAAGGACTAGAATAAGCTGCCCCTAATGCCATGGCATGTCAGTGGTCTCCTTGCCCAATTTACATTGTAACTACCGATACCTATGTAACTGCAACTGCAATGAAATAAATTATTATTAATTATTATTATTGTAAATTATTAAAAATAATAAAATAATAAACGTTTATTTTTGAAATTTTTTATGACAATAGTGATCTAGGCATGTTTCCCTGATGTAAACAATGTATCTAATCCCAGAGTGGACTCCACCTTTACCCCACACTCATAATATGGCATATATTATTCATTTCAGCTTTTATTAAGTTCAGGGTATTTATCGTGTTTCTGATATAAATTTGGAATAAATTTTTAAATAGATAACCTTTATTACTAATCCCAGCGTAATTACACAACAATTATTACCGCCACGGCTAACATCCAACCCCCATGATGACTCACCAGACACTGAATCCCACTCCCTGCCTTCCTCTTTATTTAGCTCCTCCCACTTCGAAATGTTTAATGGTGAATTTAATTTTTTTTTCTGTAAGCTTAACTTGCATGTGTATTTTACTTTTATTGTTTTCTTTAATAATATAATACAGGGGGTATTTTCACTTACTTATTTAATCCGTCAGAGAGGGTATATCTTAACAAAAATCGTTATTTAACAATTTTCCCATAAAAAATACATAAGGGAAATAAATTTTTAGAACTTTTTGACATTAAATAATAAGAATTTAATGAAGAATACCTAAAAACATGTAAATTTTTGTACAAACATTCACTTACATTTATTAAGAGTTGGGTTTGTGGGGACGGGGGAAGGAGAAGGTGGAGTAGATGCAGTGTTTGGAAGGGGGAAACCCCCCTATTAACACTGCAGGTACCAAGTTCTTTTCTGGGGTTATTCCCTTTTTTTTAAAAGCCACTAGGACCAGCTTGAGAGTCACTGGACCTCTTTCTAACAATAAATTTGCCGGGGGGTCGAAATGACACCCCCTGTGTCATTGTACAGATTCCACCGGCCTGCAACAGCATGGTTAGGGTGATATTCATCCAAAAGCCTTTCACATCACTCCATTTGGACAGATCCCCCTAACCCTTTAAAAGGCAATTTCTTCCTTTCCCCGTTCCCCCCTCCTCCCCCCCTAACCCATTGTCCTGACCAATGGACTCTTGTTCCAGTTGCTGTTTAAGCCTTGCAGATCTTCAGTGGTTAGCCCTTCCTTGGCCCTCCACCAACTTTTCCACATCCTCCCACTCACCTCAACCCCCGGGCTTGCCAATTCCACAATTTTTCCACAACAGGGTCAGGCTCAGGCTCAGGGGCCCCAGGCCAGCCCCAAAAACCCTTTAAAATCCCCCCCCCCAGGAAAAGTCTGGCCAAATTTTCCAGGCAGAGTTCAAAGTCCTGGGGGAAAAAACCCCCCAACCTTACCTATAAGGTTTACCAATGCAGCATATGGAAATGTTTTTTCCAAAATTTCTTAGGGTTATATTCATGTTCCCGGGGCAATCAAAGACTTTTTTTAAAATTGCTTTTTGGGTAGAGTTTTTGTTGGAAAAAACCTGCCGGGGGCCCTGGGGGGGGAGGAAAAAGGGTGGTTAGGGGGGAACTTACTTTGATGAATTTTAAAACCCCCCCAATTTTCTCTACCAAAATTTGGGGGATAAAGGACAATTTCCCCTTTTCAGGGGCAATTTTAATGGAAATTTTTCCAAAGGGTTTTTTTACATGGGGGCCCAAAACGCCATTGAACCAATCAAGAAAAATCCTTTGTGACCCAAGCCTTTTTTTTGACTTCCACATCACACAAAGTTAGACTTGCTGACACCGATCTGCCAAACACTCGGGGTTTTTTAAAAAATACACCAGAAAGGCCCTTTCAATCACCACTGGGGTTAGCACAAAGCATCAAAGTTAAATGTCTTTTTTAGGCTTAAGTCCTGGCTGTGCCTTTCCCCTGGTAATGGGGGGTCCCCCTGGGTTTTTTCCAAAAAGGCCTGTTTCATCACAAAAAAACACCCCTTGTTGGGGGGGGGAATTTTTTAGCCTCTATGTACTCCTGGGAATTGGACATATTTTTCAGCCGCATTTTTTGAACTGGGTGCCTCACCATCCCCACAAAAATATTTTATGCCCCTTCATTCTTAAAAATTTTGAAACCGCCTCTGCTGGCTTTAAAGGCCATTTTGACTGTTAGGCATTTTCTTAACGAGATCATCTGCAACTGCCTTGCTTTTCCCTATTATTGCCTCCAAACAGTATCTCCTCAACTGTTTTCGTTGATCCCACCAACAACAACCTTTCCCATCTTCCAACTTGTGGTCTGTGGTTTTGTACACATGAACCTTTTAACAACAGCCCCTTTATTTTCTTGAATTTTTTTGGCCCAATGGAGCGTTTTGGAGAAAAGGTTTCCTACACCTGGCCAGTCACTGATACGCCTCCACTTTCATATTTTTATTACCCTTTTTTAGTTCTATCGTACATGATTTCTGTTCCCCACAGGC